>JARVZY010003102.1:0-37992 GCA_030686995.1 Artemisia argyi | reverse complement strand
AATTTGTCTTATGACACGGGCAACCGAAACTAAGTCCTGGCTGTGGCACAGATGTTTATCCCATCTCAATTTCGACACCATCAACAAGTTAGCCAAAGACAACATCGTCACCGGACTTCCTAAGTTCAAATACACCAAGGAACAACTATGTCCATCATGCGAACAAGGAAAAAGCAAAAGAGCATCATATAAACCCAAAACCGTACCTAGTTCGGAAGCAAGGTTACATATGTTGCACATGGACTTATGTGGCCCAATGAGAGTTGAAAGCATTAATGGGAAGAAGTATATTCTCGTTATTGTTGATGATTATTCAAGATATACTTGGGTAAAGTTCTTGAGATCAAAAGACGAAGCACCAGGCATCATCATCACCTTTCTGAAGCGTATTCAAGTTCTACTTCAAGCTCCAGTAAGGATTATAAGAACAGATAATGGCACAGAATTCACAAATCAGGAGTTAAGAACTTACCTCGAAGATGTTGGAATTACACATCAAACATCAGTTGTTAGAACTCCACAGCAAAATGGGGTAGTTGAAAGAAGAAACCGAACTCTTGTGGAAGCTGCTCGCACAATGCTGATTTTTTCTAGTGCACCACTATTCTTATGGGCTGATGCTGTAGCCACTGCTTGTTTTACTCAAAACCGATCCCTAGTCCATCCAAGATTCAATAAAATCCCATATGAGCTAGTGAACAACCGTAAACCTGACATCTCTTACCTTCACGTGTTTGGCGCTTTGTGCTATCCGACGAATGATAGAGAAGATCTAGGAAAGTTAAAAGCTAAGGGTGATATTGGAATCTTCATTGGATATTCAGAAAACTCGAGGGCATTCAGGGTGTATAATAGAAGGACGAAAAAGATAATGGAGACAATGAATGTGAAGTTTGACGAGATTTCACAAATGGCTTCTGAGAGATACGCTCTAGAACCCGCGCTTAATCCAATGGCTTCTAATCAAAACGGATTAGGACCCGCACCAAACCAGCAGACTTCTGGACACATCAGTTCAGGACTCGTGCCTCAAGGAGCTCAGTCAACAAACACGGATAAACCTTCAGAACAAGAACTGGAAAATTTCTTCGAGTTAATGTTTGATGAATTTTATGGTGGACCTTCGACAAATGCATCTCAACAACATTCCGCTGCACCCGCTCAAAACCATCAACCACCACCACCACCACAGGATGCATCTACAACAATCGAAGCTGAAGCACCAACTACATCAACATCATCTACATCTACTCAAGCAACTCCAGTACTTGACACTGAAATACCAAGAGTTGATGAGCAAAACCAAAACACAAATTTTCAAGAAGAACCTACATCTAATTCAAACGATGTTGCGTTAGAAGGAGAAGAAGAAGTATTTGAAAACCCGTTTGCATCAGACTCTGCTGAATCTTCTTCAAGGTTACAAGAACCATCTAACACACATTCGTTCAACCAAAGGTACCCTTCTACGTTTCAATGGACAAAAGACCATCCGTTAGTACATGTTATTGGTGATCCTTCAATGCCAGTTCAGACGAGGAGACAACTTGCCACCGATCTCGAATTGTGCATTTACATTTGCTCAATAAGCACCAAAGTACCTAAGAACATTCGGGAAGCAATGGCAGAAAACCCATGGATTGAAGCGATGCAGGAGGAATTTCTTCAATACCTGTTACACGACAGTTGGGAACTTGTTGAACAACCACTTGATAAACGAATTCTTGATCTCAAGTGGTTGTGGAAGAACAAACTGGATGAGGAAATGACTGTCATTCGCAACAAAGCTCGTCTCGTGGCTAAAGGATATCCACAAGAAGAAGGGATAGATTTCGAAGAATCATTCGCGCCTGTAGCTAGACTTGAAGCAGTCCGGATTTTCTTAGCCTATGCCGCTCACAAAAACATCACAGTCTATCAGATGGACATTAAGACAGCTTTCTTGAATAGAACTCTGAAAGAAGAAGTGTATGTAAGTCAGCCAGAGGGATTCATAGACAAAGATCATCCAGACTACGTCTACAAGCTTAAGAAAGCAATTTATGGTTTAAAACAAGCTCCAAGAGCGTGGTATGACGAACTATCATCTTTCTTGCTTAAAAACAATTTCACAAAAGGAACGGTTGATGACACCTTGTTTATCAAAAAATTCAAAGATGACATTTTGATCGTTCAAATTTACGTGGACGACATTATTTTTGGATCAACCAATCCTAACCATTCAAAACATTTTGAAAATCTCATGAAAAGTAAATTTGAAATGTCCATGATGGGGGAACTAAAATTCTTTCTTGGTTTACAAATACATCAATCCCCTCGTGGTATTTTTATCAATCAAGCTAAATATACAATAGAGATTTTGAAAAAACATGGAATGGAAAATTGTGATTCTGTTGGTACACCAATGGTCACTTCACCAAAAATAGGTGCTGATTTGTCTGGAAAACCCATCGATCCGAAGAAATATCGGAGCATGATCGGTTCTCTCATGTACCTAACCGCTAGTCAACCAGATATTTAATTTGCTGTTTGTTTGTTAGCACGGTTTCAGGCAAAGCCTACCGAACTTCACCTCAAAGAGGTTAAACGGATCTTTCGGTACCTACGAAGCACCATTAACATGGGACTTTGGTATCCGAAGGATTCGGAGTTTAATCTAACAGCATTTTCAGATGCAGACCATGCTGGTGATCAAGTTACAGCAAAGAGTACATCAGGTGGAGCACAATTTTTGGGTGAAAAGCTAGTAAGCTGGTCTTCAAAGAAACAGGATTGTACTGCACTTTCAACCGCAGAAGCCGAGTATGTGTCTCTATCTGCGTGTTGTGCCCAAGTTCTTTGGATGCGGACACAACTCACAGATTATGGCTTTACTTTTGACAGAATACCTATGTATTGTGACTCAAAAAGTGCCATAGCCATCTCGTGCAATCCCGTACATCACTCTAAGACGAAGCATATCAAAGTCCGCTACCATTTCATCAAAGAACACGTGGAAGAGGGTACTGTTGAATTATTTTTCGTTAAGACTGATTATCAACTCGCCGATCTATTTACTAAAGCCCTTCCAAAAGAAAGGTTTGACTATTTAGTTCGACGAATTGGCATGCGAAGCCTAACTCTTGAGGAGCTAGAACGTCTTCTCGAATCTTCTTGAAAAATGATTTCAAAATCGCTTCGCTGTAAATATTTTTTTGAAAAACAAAATACAAAATTTGAAAAACCAACAAAAACAAAATACAAAAATATAAAAGTTTCAAAAAATACAAAAACAATATAAAATCAAAAAATCCAAAAATATTCTTCTCACGACATGTCTCTCGTATAAATCAATATTCTGTACGTTTCTAGAAATGTCATTCAACAATGATACGGATATGTACAGATGCTTGAGCGGGAGTTCTTTTTTAAAATGTTTTTCTAAAACATGTCGTTTCTCAAAAGTTTCTTCACAATGGCTTTCATATACTTCAGCACGAAACCCGTACGTTCAATGATGACTTCTGATTATTTCAAATCAAGGACTCGTACGTTCAATGACGAACTCTTTTTCAAAAAGTTCGAGTCTAAACAAACGAAAAAGATTTCAAAGCATAAACTCGTTTCAAAACAAAATTCCTGAGCACTTTTTCAAGATTGTTCAAAAGATTTCTCAAAATCTCTCAAAATTAGTGCTCAAGAAAACTCCCTCTAAACCCTTAAATTGATTTTAAATGAGCTATCATTAAGGGGAGTATAAAAAACTAAAATGTTCCGATTTCATGCAAAATCAAATCTGTCTTTCTCTCCAAAAAGCTTTTTATTAATCAGTTGATATCAAAAATATCACGCTATGCTATTTTTGAGGGGGAGAAGACATGATTAAAATGTGATCAAAGATGTTTAAAGATTGTGGCTGAATCTCAGAAGAGCTCGACTCAGTAAGTACCAATGAATTGACGAAGCTTAAAATGTCAGTAATCGAAAAGACTTGTCCTGGACGGGTAATAATTTCAAGCTAGTCTAACTAGTGATGTAAGCGTGTCTCGAATAGGACTTGTCTGAGTAGAGTGTACCATATCGAGAGACTTTCTTTGGACTTGACCAGGACGGGTAATAATTTCAAGCTAGTCTCACTAGTGATGTAAGCGTGTCTCGAATCGGTCATGTTCACTGAAAGTGGATCAATTCAAAAAGTGCAAACTCCTCACGCATGTGCAAATTTCTAAAATATTCATGAGCACATGTGAAGGGGGAGTCCTTCAAAAGAAATGCAAAACTCTCGAAGTGTCAACAATGTGTTTTATTATCAAAAACACTTTGAGAGATTTTCAACAAATGGTTTCATGGCAATGATAGGATAGTCATGGAGTTATAAGGTGACTAAGGTTAGGAAAAACCGTCCTATGATCCGCCAGAGCCGGAGGGATCTACCCAAGGACAATTCCAATAGAGTAGAATTAGAAGTCCTTAGGTATGATTGAAAAAAGGAGAAAATGAGAAAGGAGAAAGAAGGGGTTGAAGAATTAAAAAGAAAAGTTATGATAAAGGGTGAAAAGAAATAGCCCTCCATATGTTCAACCTTAGGGAAGACACCGGGTACAATTCATATGCTACTGGTTGTTACTAAGGTGACACCGGTATTGAAGACAAAGACGTCATGGACCCAGTGATGCACTGCACTAAACCTTCTTAACCACTCAAGTTCTCTTAAAAGAGCTTGTTTCATTCTCACGGGGAACCGGCGTAATCTATCGACCTGTCTCTTAGAGATGGTTGATATTGAAGCAGGAGACCTCTCCCTAATCTCCGCATAGGAAACCAAATGTGCACTTAACGAGTCTAGAGCCTCGAGATTCATCAAAAGATCTCATAGGAACACATGATATTTCTACACTGGTTGTTCATCATTAAGGACGCCAGATGTAAACTTTAGAGTCCTACGCAGATCTTAGCAATCTGCCAGAACATTTATGAGAGGATTCACACTTGTGATTCTCAATGATTGAATGGAAATTCCTGCCAGGGTCAACATCAAGCAGCCCTGACAGCAGGTCACTTCGGTAATTCTTTATGGGTTACGCTTAGTGTTCGCGGTGGTTTCAAACGGTCTACAGTCGTGGAGTGATCCCCAGCGACTCACCCAGTCATTGAGCTACTAAGTAGGTCTTGTAAGCTCTCTCGAGAGTATCTGACATGGGAACGGCCTTGGTAAGGGTTAGAAGGAGTCTTCACACTATGCTGTTGACAATCTCTAATTCTTATCTGTAAGTACCAGATGTTTTATTGCTAACTGTTTATATGCAGGGACACTTCATCTCCATGGCGACAGATTCCACGTGCTCATACATACATCTGGAAGTTAAAGAAAGCTCCCTCAAAGATCTGTACAACACAAAGTTCAAAGAACGATTCTACGCCAAAAAGAAGAATCCACAAAGTATAAAGACTAAAGATCAAAGTGAAAGAAAGGGAACTACGTGCATATGAATATCAAAGTCCAAAGATGTATGAGCATGTTGGCATGGCAAACAACCACCACAGACGCAGAAGTGATAAAAGGCAGATAACTCCACATCACAAAGGAACAAAGAACGATGAAAATCAGTTATTGAAGATCACAAAGCATAAAGGAACAAAGACTAAAGACTATTCTACAACGACACACAAAGTGAAAGACAAAGAACACGGAAGACCCACTCACGTGGAGCATCATTCGAATGACCACCCCTTAGGGGGAGATTGTTAGCATTAAAAATATGTATCATGAAGTGATGGTCATTCTCATATTGTAACTTTGTGTCGTTTGTTAAGATTAGTAATAGTTTAGTCATTGGGCCTTGGACTTGGCAAGCTAATATGTTATGTGCTATGTTTCATAAGCCTAGTTATCCAATCATGTAACCAAGCCCAAGCCCAAGCCCATAGAAAGCCCATAGGGCATCTCATGTTAAGAACTATTTAAACACCTCAAAGGCTCATTTGAGGTGTGTGCTTGTGTGTGTATTTGTGTGTGTTTTCTTTAATAAAAGCTCTCATATTTCTTATCTCTTTCTACATATACACGAATTACATATAAGTCACCAAGTCACCATCTTTCTTCTTCTAATCTTCTATATTTGTGATAAAGTTGGTATATCTAAGGTCCTACACATAATAACCTTAAAAGGATAGGGAATACCCGTGTAATTTTGATTCTTTTGTTTCCTTGTTGCAGGTTATTGCTATAGTTGTTATGGTTGTTTCGAAGTGAATTGTTGTTGCTGTGTGTGGTAATTCTTGTTGCTGTGTTTAGTCGCTGCTAATATTTACTCCAACAAAACAAACATGATCACTTTCCCCTAAAATCCTAAAGCATATACCCAAATCACTAAACAAAGAACAATCAAAAGCAAAGTTCCAAAACATAGCTGCAAAATTGAACATCGCACAAACAAATCAATGACTAAAACCTCAATCTATTCTTTAATACACTCTTCAATTTCTAAGTGAGTTGTTGTTGTTGTTGTTGTTGTTGTTTGTGGTTATTCTTGCTTCTGTGTTTAGTTACTGCTAATATTTACTCCAACAAAACAAACACGATCACTTTCCCGTAAAATTTTAAAGCATATACTCAAATCACTAAACAAAGAACAATCAAAAGCAAAGTTCCAACACATAGCTGCAAAATTGAACATCAAGCTATGGATGGGTCTTGGGCCTTGGATCTCCAGTTAAAAATTATGGAATTATTTTTATATATCATGATTAGGTTTTTCTGACATTTAACCAAACTGATGCAACATTTTAATTTTGACAATTATACCATGTAACGGTATTTTGAAGAGTTGCAATGGTTGTTAATACCCTTTCATGCACTATATATATGACTACAAAATCCATCATGAAGAACAATTCAGATTCATCATATTCAAGTCATTATTTGTTGTATCCTCAAAACAGTCGCACCAATTCATGTGACATTCTGTTTCGGAACACTGCTAATTGCAGGCCTCAATCACATTGTTGTAACATGAGATATTTGTATTATACGAAGTGGCGGAGCTACAATATTTTTTCTAGGAGGGCCAAATGTACATAAAGTCATTTTGGGAAGGCCAAAGTAATAAAATGCTATTAAACAATATACTTGAATGAAAATAGTGAGCGTTTGTGTATGGGATTTCAAACTGTGAGAGGGCCACTGCCCTTCTTGGTCCTCACGTGGCTTTGTTATTGATTATACTGTTGTATTACCATTAATAAATTCCTATAATTTTAAATATGTGTGACAGACATATGAAAACTTTCAAGCTACTAGAAAAAACTTATTCATGTTACACATCCCACCATTCCATACTCTCAAACTTTAACACAATTAAATCTTTGCTGGTAAAATGTTATTGGAGATTGCTTTAGGTGTGCGCTTCTAATTGCACTAAACTAAACAAGACACAACTCAATCACAACACTTCATCCAAAAAAAAAAAAGGTAACAAATGTGGAAATGATGAAAAATGATTCCAACAAAACATTCAAGATTAATTCTCGATAGCAAAGAGAACTAAAAAGCGAACTAACTTTTAACATTCTAAATGTAATATTGATGATGCGAAAAGTGTTACGCTTTTAGGGGGTCATTTAAGCCCTAAGTCGTGATTATTTGATCAAATATTGCCTCAAATCGTTTCTTTTGTCATTTTAGGTACTTTGGAGAAGAAATATGAAAAATGAAGTATTTTGGACGTTTTTGGAGCGAAAAGTGAATAAAACGACAAAGTCTCCAAATCAAGCTGAAAACAGTACCTGACGGCGTCACGTTCTATAGGTTACGGCGTCACGTGTTGGCAAAGAGGTGGATATGAAGTTTACACGAGACGCGCCAGAAGGTTTTTTGGATTTAAAGAGTGACGGCGTCACCCTTTGTGACGCCTAGGCCGTTACGTACATTCTATAAGGTGACGGCCAGTGAAGAATAAAAGGGGACGACGTCAGATCTGGATCTAGGCAATTCAAGGGAAGCATTGACGGCGAGTTGACGGCGTCACATGTATAACGTGACGCCGTCAGAATGTAATCTCTATATATAGTTTTCTAATTTTCATTCATTAGGAGATAACTTTTGGAGGAACTTCACCATAAACCTTAGGACGAATTTTAGCCTTTTTGTAAGGGTTTCAAACCCTTCTTTCACCCATGATTAATTAAAGACAAGTCTTCCAATAATCATTCAATATGTCTATGTATTGTTTGATTCTATCTTATGCTTGTCTTTACATTAACATGCTAGGCTAGGTTTATTTGTGTTTGCTTAGATGTAATGAAACCTAGCTATTGATTATTGATTGATTGTTTGTTATTAATTGCTGTTGGATGAATGATTTCGATGTTAGGCTTAAGAAAACTGGCCAATCTCCAATTGGTAACATGCTTGAACGTCTTAAGAAACATGAATCGGATGTGTACTACGATTTTAATGGTTATATTTAATGCATAAGTGACTACTAAGGAGGCCATGTTAGGAGCTAATTGTCGGCTCGACATAGGAAGAGGTAGAAGCTTATAGAGTTGGGGAAGATCGTACGCGGCCCCACGAATGGTATTAAGGAATATAACCCGTCATCCATGCAATTGTAACAAACTAATCAATTAATGAAAGATAGCTAGGGAGTAGTGAAATCTAAGTAAACACGTTTCTCTCCATCTAAGGTTTTTCTCACATTTTATTTTCTTGTTATTTTATTTTTATTGCATTTGTAGTTATTTGGGTTAGTTGACTAGCAACTAATTCCGCCCACTCTTCCAATACCAGAGATTTTTACTTGCTTTCTATAAAACATAAAAATACAAAAAGAATCATCCCTCACCTCTAGACCTAGTTAGATTAAGTTTCAATCCTAACGAACACTATTCCCAAGTAGAACGATCAATCCCCCGATACTTGCCACTACACTATACTACATCGGTCAGGTACACTGCCTGGTGGGGATTGCAAGCTTCTCAAGATCCCTTGAGAGGTAAAACCTTTTGCAAGGTTGCAAAACCACGCATCAAATATCGTCTATACTATACAGTAAATTGAAAATTTCAAAACAAAGTTCATGGACCAGATTCAATACTTGTATCAATATGGGCTCAGTTTTACAAATGAGAAATTGGTTTAGAGCACACGATCGACAGCCTCACATACACCCTCGGTAACTTCTTCTTGGACGTTTGACGCGTACAAACCCTCAAGACAAACCAATCAATAGAAAAAATAGGCTAAAGTTGTTTGATATGGGGATACATGTCCAAAAGTTTTGCAAGTTGCAAAACATTGTAAACGCCCATTGCGTCAAACATTTTCTTAAGATCATCTTCAACAAAGTCTCCAAACACTTCCTTTGCATCTTGCAAGAACTCTAGATAAGTTTATTGATGATTAAAGGTGTATTGATTAGAGCTTAAAAACATAATAAGCATTATAAATGATATTTACCTAAATGCATAAAAGGAAAACGAAACCAAATTTTTATTGTGATGAAATGATGATGTGAACAAGATGTGTGATTTTTTTTATTTTTTATTTATTTATTTATTATTATTATTTTTTGTTTTGGAAATAGTTTCCGATCATTTAATCGTTGCTATAAACTTCTTTTGCTTCTGTCATAAAACTAGAAACATAAAATTGAAATGGTATTTAGCAATGAAATAAGTTCAAAGTAACGAGTTTAAGATTTTGCAATCTAATAAAAATCAATAAACAATTACTTTATAAAATGAAAATAAAAATTAAAAAGTAGTTGTGCAAAACATATCTTAGGGCTGTTTGATAAAACAATATAATTTAGCGCTGAATGATTTAACTTGCTGAATGATTTTAATGCTCTGAATGATGTTGATTCTGAATGAAAAAGATTGTTTGACGATTGTTCTGAATATGAATTTAGAATGACATTCATTTTTTTTATTTAACGCTTTATAAGAACAATAGTTATTTTTTAGTTATTAACTATCTAATATATACTTTATCATATAAACTATTTATTGCTACGTAAACTTTTGTGGATTATCATATGATTAGCTTTGGGGTTAATTTTATGTACTTTGTATAGTTACAAATGTAATTTCACTCAGTGTTGCTATAATCCACAAATTTGTTAAATGAACGTGTATGTCATGCAAAACTTGAAAACAAAAATTCGTTGTGCAATGGAATTACTTTAAAAAAGATTGAAAAAAAAAAAATTGTTGATAAAATTAGTTATATGTAAATTTTTTTTTGTCATGATTGTTATGTTGAAATGTTATTTATAATTTACAAAGTTTAATGAACAATAAAATCATTTGAAAAAAGTGTTGTCATATAGGATATAACTTTAGAAAAGTTTGTCGCTGAATGAATTTATAGACTGTAGATGCTAAGGGATTCAAAGGCTCATTACATGAAAGCAAAACTAACATAACTTACTTATACACATTAATTACATGAAATATTTTCACTAAATTATTACCTAATCACCTAAAGCATAACTGCTTTCATCAAGACCTAACAAAAATACGCAAATCAATCAATCACAATCATCAATCCGTAACTAATCGCCTAAAAAATTCGAACAAAATAAGTAACATTCATCGTCCGTAACCTAATCGTCTAAAACATAACAAACTAGATCAAATTCATCAATTAACTTCAAATGAACTTAATGAACATGACAACAGATCCACACTACAATGAATAACATCAATGACGTCATAACAAAGCAATAGACGAGTCGAAATAAACCTAGAAGCAGCTGATTCAATAGGCGGCTCATTAACACAGGCCTTGAGCTTCCGAAATCGAGCCAACGAAGAACGCCTATAAATAAACATGTAAATAAGAATTAGTTTCATAAAATTAGTGATAAATAAACAATTCGTAATGATGAACGCTAAATAGAATCATACATCGTCAAATTCGGCGATGATGTGAATGAAGAACGCATTTGAGGTGTAAATGATGATCGTAAACCGCATTGCGAAGGAAGCGAAAAAGCATTCAACATTTTTGGAGTGAAAATTGTGTGTGTGAGAAGAGGATTATGTGTGTTAATTGAAGATGAAATGTGTTTATATGAGTGTTGAACTTGGCTGGAAATTCAAATAGACACGTAGTGTTTTCACACAAACTGTGTGTAATTGTGTACCAGGTGGCAAGGGGGAATTTGGTGTTATAAAATGAAATTTTGAAAACAGAATAAAATGAAGGTGTTTAGGTACGTGTTTAATAGTGAGCAAACAAGGGGTGTGTGGGTAATGAACTAGCGGTTATGATTAAAATTTTTGCTAGACCCGGTTTATAAACATAAAAATGAAAACAACCAAAAGAGGGAGACCGAAACACCCATTATACACAGATCTAGTTAAATACTTTTGAAGATTTTATATAACAACGAAAATCACAAAACACCCTTGAATACCATATTTTACCATAGTCTCCAAAGATTCTTCATAATGAAATGAACTAATCTAAAACACAATTGTGTTTCTTATAAAGAGTAGTGACAACATTTTTGGGTTTAGTGGGTGGTTGTAAAAAATCAAAGGGCGTTTTATAGATCCAAAAACATATGTTTACCGGTTGACACTTTGGTCCCTTTATCTTTTCTCTGTGTAAATCATACACCCTTTCAAGCTTTAGTAATTGCCAGTTTGCCACCTAAGGTTCTTGGGTGTCTTAGGGCATGTTTGGTAGAGGTGTTAACGGGGCGGTTCGGTTGGAGATTTTAACTATCCATCGCGGTGAGGGTATTTCATTTTACCATCCGAAACCGAACCGTTGTAAACGCTCATTGCATCAAACATTTTCTTAAGACCATCTTCAACAAACTCTCCAAACACTTCCTTTGCATCTTGCAAGAACTCTAGTTAAGTTTATTGATGATTAAAGGTGTTTTGGTTAGAGCTTAAAAACATAATAAGCATTATAAATGATATTTACCTAAACGCTAAAAAGGAAATCGAGACCAAATTTTTATTGTGATGAAATGATGACGTGAACAAGATGTGTGACTTCTTTTTTTTTTTATTCTTTTTTTTTTGTTTTTTTTAAATTTTATAAAAATCACTTTTTTTTAATTATATATATATATATATATATATATATATATATATATATATATATATATATATATGTTTTGTTTTGGGAATAGTTTCCGATCATTTAATCGTTGCTATAAACTTCTTTTGCTTCGTCATAAAACTAGAAACATAAAATTGAAACGGTATTTAGCAATGAAATAAGTTCAAAGTAATGAGTTTAAGATTTTGCAATCTTTAATAAAAATCAATAAACAGTAACTTTATAAAATGAAAACAAAAATTAAAAAGTAGTTGTGCAAAACATATCTTACTCTCTACAAATTCTTTATAATAGAATGGAATGAACAATCAATCAATATCATCGTTTTGCTTCAAAAAATTTGAGAAAATATGATAAACATGATTGTAAGTTACTTTAGTTAAATATATTTTTCACTATAATAAACTCAATAATTCCGTTTGTAATCCATATTTTTGATATGTAACTCAAATTTTAAAATAAACTAAACTTGAAAACAAATACTTCCAATGATTGTCGACATTTGATTGTTTGTTTGATCGCTCGATGTTTACAAATGGGAAGAGGTTAACCTATTTATATTTGAAACAAATACTCTAAAATATAAGGTCAAAAGTTGGAACTACTATAGATAATTCTACAAAGTTGTGTATTGGTAGAGCTTTAAAATGTTCTACATCTCATAGTTTTTTCCATAATTGCAAAATAACTAATAATATCATATTTAAATTCTATCTTCAAATGTTTAACAAGTAACTTAAGAGTGCACGGTAAGGGTGCACCAACAACACGCTATTCACATATTATATTTGAGTACCAATGACTCACCAATAGCAATTATTAATGCACCTCCTTTGCACGCCATTCGTCTTTAGCCGTTGCACTAATGGATACCATTCGGCTTTTTGTTTTGTTTTGTGAGTGAGATATTTTATAAGACTTACATGTATCAATAGTACAAATAACATTTATTGGTTTTGTTGTTAAGAAATATGTTTCAGTTATTGGTGTATTATTTGGGAGGTGCTGAAGCGAGATTAGAGGTATAACACCACACCTAGCTCTCAACCTCCCATATGAAAATATAAATGACGTTTCCATATTTTTTTGAAAATTTTTGTTCATGGTTGATAGGAACTATAAATACGCGAAAAGATAAATATGTTGTGGTCAATGTATACTTTTTTTTTCTTTTCTTTTATTTATTTATTTTTTTAATGTATAAGAGCATAATTTCCATATCATACTACCTTATCAAGTTATCATACCAAATTTTCAAATGACACGTCATATCAAATTTGTGTTGGTGTTGATGTGTTAACAAACTTTCCATATCATATGAGCATAAGCATAATTGGATATCGAAAAAAATCCCAATGTTTGGACATGTCATGCCAAATTTGTGTCGGTGTTAATTATTATTAAAAGAAAAATCTCTTAAAATCATCAAATTTGACGATCTACAAATACATATCTCCCCAAAATAAGTTTATCATCTGAGATGGAATGTCAAGTTCATGCACATTTCTTGTTGGTAACTACTTGCCAGTCACTAATTAAGCAGAAGGGGGACTATTGCATGTTAACAAGCCCTTGTTAAAGTTCATGGAATGATCAAGACCAATACTAAGACTAGAAAACCCGCCTTTTGTTTTACTGTGGGATACAATCTTTCGCTTGTCCCTGTGTTAATAGCTTCTTGCCTGCACATAGGTTGTTGACACAAAATATTTAGGAGTTTCAATTCAATGCCTTTGAAAATCTTTTTAGGCGACGCTTAACCTTTTTCTCCTTAACTTAATTTGTTTATATTACCCTTTTGAGATGACCCAAATGTATCTATACATGGATGTATCGAATTGTCACATGTTGGTTCTTGAGAATGTGAATGAAGAAACAAAATAATCACCTTAAAAAGTCCACCATTAAATAGCGCAAAGATAACACCAACTGACATTACTTTAGGACCCCTTATACCAGTTACCAATGATAACGCGACTCCGTAGCCCAAACCCGCCACCATGCTGCAAGGTTACATATGTGAGAGTGAAATCATATTAATCGAAAACATGTTGTGCTAGTTCCCCATATTATAGAGAAGACAATAGTTTATGTTTCACAAATGCAATTGTAGATGTAGTTCATGAAAACATGTTTGAGTAACTTAGTTTTTATGACTGGAGAAACTTACAATTGATAGACATGTAAATGAAAGTCTATTATAAGTTCATATCGCTATACAAAATAATACTGTGTATATACTAACCTTGTCCTGACATCCTCTTTGCCCTTTATATTTTTTAGGACACAAGATATGCCTTTATTAACACCCGCCATAACAGCAAAATTAAAAGACTATTCAATGGGCTTTCCTTCTATTAAAGACCATACCAATGGTCCATACTCTCCACATCGAATAAGAAACTGCAAATGCAACAAGCGAATTTCAAAACATATTACCAATGTGTAAGATAAGGTGTGTGCCTACCCCACCGGGTTGAGGGTTCAAGTCCCATTGGGACATATTTGTGTGGTTAATAATTTCTTAAATGTGTCTTTCTAAGAAAATGCAATAAAAATAAACTCTTAACTATACAAAGTACTTTATATGTCACCCAAAGGGTAAGGATCCAGTGATAAGAAAACTTATAATTAGAAGGATGAGAAATAACTATAACCAAATATTTGAGATGTATCGACTTGAATTAGATGCATCTCTATTTATTTTGATGCATCTCAATTAGTTTCAAAAGTAATTTTGAAGTGAAAACTATGCAAAGTAGTACTTGCAACAAATTTGACTCGTAAAAGACGAAAATACATAGGATTTTCCTAACTTGCTAACATGCATCTTATATATGTATATGCATCTAATTTTTAGCTAGAAAATATATTAGGGTGCATAAAAAAGATTAGGGATACATCTAATTCAAGTCGATGCATCTCTAATATATGGTTATAGTTATTTCTCATTCTTCTCATTTTAAGAGTTCTTCTCATTTAATCTTATGTCGTTGTTCACAGGATTGGTACCAACAACTTTGTGTTTGAAATAGTGTTTCATGGTTTCTGGAAGATTGAGAGTGAATTGGTTTCAATGAAACAGTAACAAAGATTTCAACAATAATACTAATACTTCAAACTTATATAGATACTTGTTGTTGTGATTTTCACAGGTCGAAAACTCACAATATATAGAACCCTAAATGACTTAACGTTTCACCAATTGTTGTGATTGTTTGTTTGATGAAACCGTTTAATTATAACTAACTGTCATGACTTATGGGCCTGTTTGGACTTAACAGATTTCGACCCATAGACAGACTTACAATACGACCCAAACACTACTTATAAACATTCGAATTACATAATTACATATATATATACTAAAGTCACTTTAAACAATAAACATTTGTACTAATAACATTATGAGGCTAACAATTTCCCCCCTAATGTGTTAGTAACAAATCCTTCAAACTTCTTGAGTTGCTTGCTGAATTCTTCATGTAACGACTTCAAAATCATTACTATCATGGCTGCTGTCGTGTTCTTCTTCATCATCTTCATCTAACATCACACCAAATCGATTCTGGCTTGATCCTTGTGCTCCATCCTTCACAGTCTTATCCTTCTGGCACGGTGAGTCCTTGACATCAACTTCTTTACTTGCTTCACCCACTTCTAAATGCTTTTCAACCCAAGGCACTTGAGCCGTTTCATGGTATATCAAAACCAGATCAACAAACTTCTTATAGCAGTTTCGTACTACTTCACCATCGGTGGTGTGCAAATCTTGCAACTGTGCAACGATACCCCATTTTTCTCCAATCGTGACAACAAACTCGCCTTCTAAACTTTCCACAACTTTGTGTAGACATAGCAAATTCAACTCAACATCTTTGACAACCGGTGGTAAGACTTCTAACGTTTCATAGTTCAAGTGCACCAAATAAAACCACCGCAACATATCTATAAACCTTTTGTTGAACACTTCCCAGTTTTTGTATAACAAACTATCTTTCTTTAACAAGTTCATAAAAGAGAGGAACCTTGAAAAAGAATTGACCTTTAATGCGTATAAAGTACAATTGTAACTAAGATACTCATCGTCTACATATTCCTGGGTAACATCTTTGTTCCAATCAAGATCTTCCAAACCTTTAACTATCGAACAATCATCTCCTGGGTCAATTGATTCAAAATACTTGTGCAAATATTCATTGTGTTCATTCATGATCTCCTTAGGCCCAACTATCCTTTCTGTTTCATCTTCTAATGGAAATTGCATACTAGGCTCTTCAACATACATATAATAAATACTGCATACTCTTTCTTTGATCTTAACAGAATATCCTTGGGTTTCTAACAATTCTAAACTGAGTATATTCAATGAAACCTCAGGTGTATACTGAACATGACCAATAATCAAATCACCATGCATCGTTTTAATAGTAACATTACCAATACCATATGAGAAAATAAACTTACGTTCATTCTCTTCTCTACCCATCATTTTAAACTTATATGCAACATCATTAAACAATTTTATTCTTGGGCACATATGATATTTGTAATGTTTACTAATGTACCAGATGTCGTTCCAAGTTTGTCCATTCATATCTTCAACCATGTAGTCCCCAATAACGTGAACAACTTCTAGATACATCCTTTCTTCTGCAATCAATTTTTCGGTGATTTCAACATCTTGTTTTGCTTCGAGTCCTGCCAATTTCTTCCTTGATTCACACGCCCAAAACGCGTGTCCCTTTGTCTTGCAAATATAACACTTCGATTTCTTTTCCCTTGATGTCATCTTCCCTTTTTCTTCCTTCTTCATGGTGTTGTACGCTTCATTCTCAAGTACGGTTTGTGCCAAAAGTTCCTTTGCATTAGGGGATAAACTTTTCTTGGTTCGTGTATTCCATTGGTACAAACGCTTTGGTGTTTCTCTCAAAAGATAGCGTCCTGATTGAAAACCACTTGAGGATTTCGTTGTTGGTTTCTCCCACGGATTAGAGCCCTTGCTCTGATACCAATTGTTCACAGGATTGGTACCAACAACTTTGTGTTTGAAATAGTGTTTCATGGTTTCTGGAAGATTGAGAGTGAATCGGTTTTAATGAAACAGTAACAAAGATTTCAACAATACTAATACTTCAAACTAATATAGATACTTGTTGTTGTAATTTTCACAGGTCGAAAACTCACAATATATAGAACCCTAAATGACTTAACGTTTCACCAATCGTTGTGATTGTTTGTTTGATGAAACCGTTTAACTATAACTAACTATCATGACTTATGGGCCTGTTTGGACTTAACAGATTTTGACCCATAGACAGACTTACAATACGACCCAAACACTACGTATAAACATTCGAATTACATAATTACATATATATATATATATATATATATATATATATATATATATATATATATATATATATATATATATACACTAAAGTTTTAAACTTTAAATAATAAACATTTGTACTAATAACATTATGAGTCTAACAGTCGTCACGGAAATGTATATTCTTGTTTCGTTTATACTTTATCGCGCACTACGACTAGAAGCCCCTTACTAGTAAGGGAAAAGGCTAGCGTGCAAGGGCTGATGAAAAGCGAACGTCACTCAAAAAGTATAAATGAAACTGGATACATATTTGAGTGGCTTTAATTCAACCGACAGTTCAATATGCGAACCCTCGCCTCATTATACACCATCCCAACAAAAAAGTTAAGGTAAATATACCTGTGTCGATGGTGGAGGAATTTTAAAAAAGGAGCGGGCATTCTTGAAAAGACTTTCACCAATAAAACCCATCCAGGCACCACGAAAAGTAGCCTCTGCAGTGGCGGCCACATCTCGGATCACACACTTGAACGGTAAAGACTGTTTTGCAAGCCAACACTTACATTTTATGAATGAAGTCTTAAATTCATTGGCAGCTTCTGTGACTGGATTCTCGTTACCAACTGTTAACGCCTCTTTCTTTTCATCCCCTATGAATGGTTTTCTTGATAATTATGTAGTAATATGCTGCAACCTTCAATTATATGCAGTCGTTGTCAGCCACTTAAATGCTGATTTTTTTACTTCAATTATATGCAGCCGTTGTCACACCACATGACCAAATTCGCGCATTAAAATTTAGCATACAAAGTATGAATCCATGCATCACAAGTCACAACAACATGCAAAGAATATCAAAGCAAACGATAATCAGATAGTTTGACAAGGCAGCGTGACAAACTTTGATTATTTAAAAACTTTTATGTATCACCAAAAAGAGGATTGTTCATAGTATTAACATGTTTTTACCAAGAAGCTACCACCATAACGTGAAAAAGTTGTTCCAAATTAAACAAAATCATGTTGTGACGGAGTCATGGAACAAAATAATAATAATCTTAAACACAAATACATGTATACCAAAAAAATAGTGAATCGAAATAGAGAATGGTACCTGAGGCTGCTCTTTGGACGATGGATGAAAAACGGTAAAAGGTTTTTAGGGTTAAAACAAATGAGGTAAGATATATAGATGTTATGTTTTAGAATTTTATTATTATCTCTTCATTATTTTGCAAAAGCCCAAGAAACTTTTTAAAAGAATAACACAAATCATAAATACCTAATATTCGTTCCACTAATCCACTATAATGTTTTAACACATCACTCTAGCCCAAATATTGTTACCTAAATCTCAGCCCAAATACAACCTTATACAACTTTCAACGTTCATATAGTTGTATGGCCCACTCCAACAACTAAAGTTTAACCTAAACTTAATGAGATACAATAACCCCTAATGGCCTAATCTCACTCCTCTTATCCCTCATTTTCATTTCTCGACTTATGTTATTCCCTCTTTGTCAGAAACCACTAACTTCCCCTTAGGTTATAAATACCTTACTAACTTAGCTTAGAACCTCACTAGCACCCTAGGATTAGAAATGCCTTACTAACTTAACTTAGGCCCTTATTAGAGCACACTAGGATTAGAAATGCCTATAGGATTTTCCCGAGTTAAATTTTTGCTTTAATATATCATTATAACCTAACTAACCCTCAAACAAGCTCACGTATCCACCTATGCCAACCACTACTATGTTTACTTGATGTAAACATCCCAGTATGTCAAGTCAAGGTAATAAACATATTTTCACTAAGAAAACTAGTACTATAATATCCTATACTTGCTAGAAAACCCTAAATGCACCTACGTGTTTCCAATTAGTTTTAAAACCCTAACTGCCTATCTGAACTTACATGCAAAGTGCTTAGGACTTAGATATAAGTTAAAATAGATACCTTAGGATATATTAGAACCCTTATGATATAGTACAACCCCTAGAAACTTAGGTACAAGTTATATAAGCACAAAACCTTAATTAGGTCATAACTTCCCGAAACTAGGTCAAAACTAGGTTAAAACTTTACCATAAGCTACCATCACTTAGTATAAGCTACTAATAGTTACTAAACATCATTAAGACCTTAATTAAGATACTAAAACATAGATAAAACCCTAAACACTTATAAAACAAAACTAGATTAAAACTTGACCTAAACACCTAAACCATGTTACTTAAACACCTTAATATGAACAAGCTGTTGATATAAATAATGAATAAAAACGTTATTCATATTTTTCGATATCCCTAAGTTTTGACGATCACAAAATGTAAAAACATTAAACGCAAAATTAATACGTAAACAAGTATTTAGCAACTAATATCACTTCATCCAACAAAATCACTTAAGGTAAGAATAAACAAGTGACTAATACATTTTATGATCAAAGGGATGTTTATTTAAATAATACAAAGTTTATAAAATTAAATAAACTCATTATATATTTAGAAAAACACTTTTGGTAATTAAAGGAAAATGTTTAATTCATAATAAATATATGAATTCAAATTTTTAACCAAAATCAGTTAGTTTTTCACCAAATAAACTTTCCCCAGAAAAAGACAAGAAAACTACCGTTTTCGTCTGGGCAGCCTCCTTAATTTTAAGGGGGCCGACACACAATTAAAGGGGCCAGCCACACTCCCCTGTCAGATTCTGTCAGAACTTTTTCCCTGTAAATACCACCTCAAACCTGGTATTTTTCACACCTTTTGCACGAAAATTTTCAGATCCAATTCTCTCTAAACATCATTCTAAAAACCCTTTGATTACAAGATTATTAATCCTTGTTTCAAGTGATCCAATCTTTTCATTCCCTCATCTCTCTAAGTGCAAAAGAAGAATACTCCTTCAAGAATCAAGTTAAGAAGTATTGTACATTTGTATATATTGTCTAGTAGTTGTGTATATTACTTGTAAAGGTGTAGAAGGCTTGTAATTAGATAGATCTAGGTGTGTTAGTTGTGAGTAGAAGTAGTAAAGAAAAAGTAGAGTTGTGAAGAGCAAGAAGTAGTGAAGTAGTGAAGGTGTGTAGTAGTTGTGGAGTGTACAAGTTGTGTAGAAGTCGTGCTAAGTTGTGTAGTGGTGTGAGATTAGTTCTAGCTACAATTAGAACCCGACATTTAGCTTAGTGTCGTTAATTGGTGTAAGCAAAAGTTGTGTAAGGTTTTTTTCGCCATAAGGGAGCTTGTTGACATAGTGAAGAAAACTCTCGAGTAGGTGACTCGGGGAGTGGAGTAGGGCAAGGAAGGTGTCCTTGTAGCCGAACCACTATAAATCCTTTGTCTCGCGGTTAGATCTTTCCAACTCTAACTTATTACTTAGCTTACTTACTTACATCTTGTATATAGCTATAATTGTCTATATTATGCATGTGTTGAATTTACATATTTAGCTTACATCATTATTATTTTTCATACCTCGATATAGTTGTTCATATTGTTCAAGACTTGAGTTCACATAAGATCGAATCAAAGTTTTAAGAGTTAACAATGCTTTAAAACTAAACTAAGTTTTCATAAATAAAAAAGGACGTAAAAATACTTGTCTATATTGTTATTGTTTACTTGCGTAGATATAAGTTCTTATAAGTCATACTCATCCATATTGTTATTATTTACTTGCGTAGATATAAGTACTTATAAGCATATAAGTATTGATCTCACATAAACTAGAAACGAAGTTTTGTTTTAAACAACTAAGTTTTCATAAAATTAAAAAGACGTAAAACTATTCAACCCCCCCTTCTAGTTTTCCACAATTGGCATAAGAGCCAGGTTAAACAAGATTTTTTAAAATATATTGTATTTTAAAACTTGTATCGATCTATGGAATTGGAAAAATATTTAGAAGGTCAATCTATGCAAAGACCACCAATATTTGAAAGTGATGGTTTTCTTTATTGGAAAAATCGATTCGAAACTTATGTGAAATCAAAGGATCTAGATCTTTGGAATGTTATTACTAATGGTGATTTTCCTCCTATACAAAATAATCCTGAAACTAAAAGGGATGAAATTGTACCTTTTGAAAAACAAAATGATGATTTAAAAAAGAAACTTGCTAAAAATAATGAGGTTAAAATGGTAATTTAAAATGCGTTACCACGCAAAGAATATGAAAGAATTTTTATTTGTAAAACCGCAAAAGAAAATTTGGAATTCTTTACTAATCACTCACCAAGGTAATAGTCAAGTCAAAGATAATAAAATAGATCTTTTTGTACAACAATATGAACAATTTACGATTCCGGAAGAGGAATCAATAGATAATGCCACCAGATACCATAGCTCATCCTTGTCACCTCCTAGACCTGCCACCAGCCCCCATAGCTCTGCTTGCTCACCCCTCCCCCTCCGTGACACCTGAACCCCCGTTTCTACCCAAACCGCTTCTACGCACCCTATAAATACCCCTCCTCTCCTCTCATTCTTCCTCACACCTCTCCTTTCCCTCTCTTCCTCTCATTTCTGTAATACTAAGCTGTTAGAAGCAGTAGGAATCAAGCAAGAAAGCTTTGGTCACGTTGTGTTGTGGTTTGGAGTCATACGAGGCATAAGAAACCCTAGAAACCCTAGAACCTTAGTTTAGCCCTCCCCCAACCTAGGTAACCTTTAATTTACATCTATATAGTCTTAGAATAGATTTAGATACTTAGTATATGCCTTAGATGGCTAGTAGATTGCCATGCATGCATGTTTGCTCTCGTAACCTTAGTTTTAGGTCGAATTGCATGCCTAAGTGTTATATAGCTTCCCTGCTTGATATAATCTGCATTATGTGGTTTATTTGAACTTATATGAGTTAGATATAAGCTTAGAAACTAGATTGCCATGCTAGAATTAGAATTATATACATTTAGGACTAGTTTTGCAAAATATTACATGCATAGGGGTATGTATTGTAAATTCCTGAAACTATAAAGTCTAGGGACTGTTTTTAACATTTCCTAGAAGATATTAGTGTAAGGACTAAATTTGCAATATATTAAACCTTGAAATAAACTAATAAAACAAATATAAAACTAAAAGGACTAAAACTGCAAATAGTATAAATATAAGGGTAAATAGAGTAAATAATAGAAATTAGTATAATCTAGGAACTATATGTGTTATTTCTTTAAAATATGATAGTTTAGGGACTAAATATGCATTAGTTAGAAAGTTATATGCCTATTAGTTATAAGTTTATAAGTTTAGGGTAGAAAACGTAAATATATATATATATATATATATATATATATATATATATATATATATATATATATATATATATATATATATATATATATATATATATATAAAGGGTAAAAATGGACTATTTTCCTAAAATATAAAAACCTATTTAAGTTAGAAGCATAACACAATACTAGGGAGCTTCATGCGAGGAGTACTATGTGGATATTTCGTTTTGACGAGTTTATTGGGTTTACGAATTAAAGTGCCCTGACTCCTCGAACGATTATTGCATATACTTCTGAGATATGATGGCCTGAACGGTGTTATGTTATAACTAAACCCTAATAACAACATAACTCATTAATAGGGAACTTTTTGTGAGGAGTATTAACTTCTAAATTATGATGGCCCGAACGTTATTATGCTGATCACATAATACAATAGTAGGGAGCTTCATGTGAGGAGTCATATACTTCTGAATTACAATGGCCTGAACGGTATTATGTTATATATAAAAACCTAAATAGTAATTAGTTTAGAAAACCTAGACTAAGACTTGACATACGCACACCCGCACTACCCCAGGATACGTGAGTAAGTTGTCTAAACCCCTACTTAAATTAGCTAGAGACTCAAGTGAGTTTTCATAGTCTCACACCCTTTTAAATGTTTTCTAAATGTTTTACAAACCCTGTGAGGGGGATACATGCTTTAAAACCAAATACAAGTCTTTTCTCTGGTTATTGCACGAGTAAACTAACAGCCATCATTATATAACCAAAATTCATGAATTTAATCGTTTGGGACGTTCTAACCAAACGAACGCGAATATAGTTGATAGATCTATTGGAGTTTGACAACTCCCGTTGGTATTAACACCTCACTAGGTGGTACCAATAAGTACTATATTTGAACCCACTGAAGGTTTAACTTTGGCAAGTTATCCTTCCCATCCCCTCATGGTTTGGTCTGCAGACCCCATGACCCGGATCGTTAAGGTATGGTTCATAAGCTTAGTGCAATATACCTTCTTTGTAACACTAACCCTTTTCCACACATAGAGTTTAAGCTGAAATCTGTGGAACTTGTATTTACACTTTAACTTTTTAAACCTATGACTCTCACTCAACATACGTGTTGACTTTTAAGCATGTTATCTTAGGTAATTAGGCACTATAGGAACCCTGGCACGGAGAACCACTGGGCATGATGACGTCCATAATAGTTATCATTCATAAATTGTGTCATAAAACGTATCTTAGGGACCTCTCTTTTGGTAAAAGTATATCTTTTACTGTAAAAACTCTGATGAATAAATGAATGATAACAACCTTTTTCAAAAACGTCTCTTTTCGAGTCGTTTTCTATTATCTTGTCTTTGTTTCCATGAGTAATACCCCAAACACTTTATCCGCTACGATCAGTGAAAAATGGGGGTGTTACAGATTGGCATCAGAGCTTTGGTTATTGAGAACAAAAGGATTTTCCTAAAACTATAACCACTTTTTCAAAAAGGTCCTCCGTGCCAGTAGAATCCCCAACTACCTTTAGGTTAGAATCCCCAACTGCCTTTAGCTTAGAATCCCCAACTGCCCTTAGGTTAGAATCCCTAACTTGCCTTTAGACTAACTTGACTTTAGATTAGAACCCCCCGAATTGCCTTTAGGATTAGATATCTCACTATTGCCCTTAGGATAGAATCCCCACTATTAGAATTTCCTTTAAAATGCGTATTTAGGTTAGAAGTATTCTAAGATATTCCTTCGGAAATTACAGTTAGATATGTCATCCTTTAACAATCCTATCATCGTGTTGGATACCGATGAGACGGATACTTCATCCGATGGTTATGAGTATGCTCCGGCTACTCCTACTCACTCATCTACTGGTTCTAATTCTCCGGAAGAATTAGCCCAGAATATCTTAACTAACATAGGATTAGAACTTTCCCCGAATGACCCATATATGCAAGCATATAATGGGTATATGCAAGCATATGTTGGAAACATTCCTACTGTACCTACTATAACCCCTACCCCACCTAAACCCCACTATACTAGTCAAGATCGTTATGTTCCCGAAATAGATTCACCTCCCCTTAAGAAAATACGTTTTATGCCACCATCACCTCCCCCTAGGTTCCATATAGGTAGTAGTTCGTATAAAACACCTTTAGAAAGGCATGATGAACAAATAGATGAAATACTTAGTCATCTAGATAAACTTTCTTTAGAAAGAATGGAAGAAGTAGAAATTAGGATTAGGGAATTAGGAATAGGTAAAAATAGGTTAGAAAATGAAGTAGAGAAAACTCGTAATCAAGTCTTTAGGTTACAAACAAAATATGAAGGACACTCTGACGAAGTAAGCACCGCACATGTTAGACTTTCCACCATCGAAATGATTATCGAAGATCTTAGGGATAATCATAGGTCTGACATAGACGAACTCTTGGAGGCCATTCAAGATCTCAAGAGTAACCTAGAGCAAAAATAAGGTTATAAGTTTAGATAATATAGATAACTTAGTTAAACGGGTACTTGATAGGTTTTTTTATAAAAAAAAAAAAAAAAAAACTCGTATCCCGTATTAGGATTCCCCAATTGCCTTAGAACACACTAGATTGCCTTAGGAACTTAAAAACTAAAACGAATAGGAAAAATTAAAACAAGTAGACATACCTAGGAATAGTAAAAACTTAGGATCCCTTAGAATCACTATGCCTTTAGACGGAGGGGGAAACTATTTTCGGTGAACCACAACGATTCTTGCTAGGAACTTGTTATTTTTAAACCCATCTGGTATCAGAAAAGTGCTTTCAGCACTTAAAACATAAACTATAACAAAATTCTTACCATATCTTACCTTTAGAATGGCACGTATAAGAACTACTCCACCTGTCACTCCTACTACTCCCGCCATGACTCAGGAAGATATCCAGAGACTAGTGACTGATAGTGTAACTGCAGCACTAGGAGCTAGGGATGCAAACATGGCTAGAAACCCTGAAATCCCTGTAGTGAAGAAGAGTAACTACAAGGAATTTATAAGCTTTCAGCCCTTCAATTTCAAAGGGACAGAAGGGGATATAGGGTTAATTCATTGGTTTAAGAGATGTGAATTGGTGTTTTCCCGAAGTAATTGTACAGAGGATTGTAGGGTTAAGTTTGCAACGGGAACGCTTACTGAGGAAGCGTTATCTTGGTGGAATTCATATGCCTAACCAATAGGAATAGAAGAGGCATATAAGTTATCTTGGGTTGAATTTAAGAAACTTATGATTAAGAAATACTGCCCTCAGACAGAAGTCAAGAAAATGGAGGATGAATTTTATAACTTGACTGTGAAGGGGAACGATATTAAAACTTATATTAGGAGATTTCAAGAGTTGGCTAATTTTTGCCCTACAATGGTACCAACTGTTGAAAAGACGATAGAAGTTTTCATCGGAGGTTTGCCCCGGAGTATCGAAGGGAACATTACAGCCTCTAAACCTCAAACGTTAGAGGAGGCCATTAATATAACCTTAAGGTTAATGGACCAAGTAACAAAGCACAACTCTGTGCCAGTGCCCTACGATAATAAGCGAAAGTTCCACGATGGGATTCGGTAATAACCGTAATAACACCGGAGGTAATCATACAAATCCCTATCCTCAACCAAGGCAAGATAATGCAAAAGCTTATGCCACCACTTTAAATGAGAAAAGTGGGTATGCTGGAAGTGCCCCTCTGTGTAGGAGATGCAGCTGGCATCACACAGGGCCTTGTGTCATTAAATGTAACATATGTAACAAGGTGGGCCATTACCTAAAGGATTGCAAGAACAAAAGACCAGTTGCTGGAGGAAATCCACCACCAGCAACAATCATTGGTCATACTTGCGGGGAAAAGGGTCATTATATGAATAAATGCCCAAAGAGGAATACTGATGGTGCCCAGGGTAGAGCATACATGTTGAGGGATAGGAATGATCCACAAGATCCCAGCGTAGTCACGGGTAAGTTTCTTTTAAATCATCATTTAGTTAAAATATTATTGGATTTTGGAGCAGATAGAAGTTTTGTATCTATACCCTTAGCCTCTAGACTTAGGATTAAACCCATAGCTTTAGATAACTATTATGAGATAGAAATGGCCGACGGAAACTTAGTTAGTACTAACACGGTCATTAAGGGTTGTACCCTAACCTTACTTAACCACCACTTTGAGATCGATCTCATACCCATTAGGCTCGGTAGTTTTGATGTTGTTGTGGGAATGGATTGGTTGTCCAAGAATCAAGCAAAGATTCTTTGTGACGAGAAAATCATCCATGTACCTATCAACGGTGAGACTTTAACTATCCGAGGAGATCAAAGTAGAACTAGACTTAACTTCATTTCATGTATCAAAGCAAAACGATGCATGTCACAAGGTTGTCAAGTTTTTGTGGTTCAAGTAACGGAGAGTAAGCCAGACGAAAAACGACTGAAGGAGATCCCTGTAGTCAGGGAATACCCAGAAGTTTTTCCTAAGGATTTACCTGGCTTACCTCCGATTCGTCAAATTGAATTTCAAATCGACTTAATTCCCGGAGCAACACCTATAGCCCAAGCCCCCTATAAGTTAGCCCCTTCAGAGATAAAGGAACTCTCTGAACAACTCCATGAATTAACCGATCGAGGTTTTATACGTCCAAGTACATCACCCTGGGGAGCTCCTGTCCTATTCGTAAAGAAGAAAGACGGATCTATGAGGATGTGTATCGACTATCGTGGATTAAACAAACTTACTATAAAAAATCGATACCCATTACCCCGGAGTGATGACCTATTTGATCAACTACAAGGTTCGTGCTTATATTCAAAAATCGACTTACGATCAGGCTATCATCAACTGAGAGTGAGGGAAGAAGATATCCCTAAGACCGCTTTCAGAACGAAATATGGGCACTATGAATTTCAAGTTATGCCATTTGGTTTGACTAATGCACCAACGGTTTTCATGGACCTCATGAATCGGGTGTGTAAACCATACTTGGATAAATTTGTTATAGTGTTCATAGATGATATCCTTATCTATTCACGTAATGAGGAAGAGCACGCTAAACACTTGAGAATAATCCTAGAACTGCTTAAGACGGAGAAACTTTATGCAAAGTTCTCTAAGTGTGAATTCTGGATTAGTGTTGTGCAATTTCTCGGACACATGATAGATAAACAAGGACTTCGTGTCGATCCAATAAAAATAAAAGCTGTTAAGGATTGGTCGCAACCTAAGAATCCTACTGAGATACGACAATTCTTAGGACTTGCGGGCTACTATCGAAGGTCTATTGAAGGATTTTCAAAAATAGCTAAACCTTTGACAGAGCTAACCCAGAAAAACAGGAAGTTTGACTGGGAGAGGATCAAGAGATAACTTTCCAACTTTTGAAGAGAAAGTTGTGTGAAGCTCCGATCTTAGCATTACCAGAGGGAAACGATAATTTTGTTGTTTACTGTGATGCTTCTCGAAGAGGTCTTGGAGCTGTATTAATGCAAAAGGATAAAGTAATCGCTTATGCATCACGACAACTCACGACACATGAAGAAAACTACACTACACATGATCTAGAATTAGGAGCAGTTGTGTTCGCTCTAAGAATATGGAGACATTATCTGTATGGCACTAAGTGTACGATTTTCACTGATCACAAAAGCCTACAGCATATTCTTGATCAAAAAGAGTTGAACATGAGACAACGTAGATGGGTAGAACTGCTCGCTGATTACGATTGTGAGATTCGTTATCATCCTGGCAAAGCTAATGTAGTACCAGATGCTTTGAGCCGAAAGGAACGAATCAAACCACTTAGAGTTAGGTCGTTAGTAATGATTCTTCATTCGAATCTACCTTCTCAAATACTCAAAGCCCAGAATGAAGCCCTCAAAATGAAGGATCGCAAAATTGAGAATTTATGAGGGATGGATAAGGCTTTTGAGATAAGTTCAGACGGAACTCGTTGTATTAAGGGTCGAAAATGGTTACCTTATCATGGTAACTTAAGGAACGTAATAATGCACGAGTCCCATAAATCTAAGTACTCCATTCACCCAGGATTTGACAAGATGTATCAGGATTTGAAGAAACACTAATGGTGGCCCGACATGAAGGGATCCATTGCCAGATATGTGGGCAGGTGTTTAACATGTTCTAGAATAAAGTCTGAATGCCAGGCCATCCGGTTTATTGGAACAGCCCGAGATTCCCATTTGGAAGTGGGAAAGAATTACGATGGATTTTATCACTAAACTACCTAGAACATTCAACGGGCATGATGCTATTTGGGTAATAGTTGACCGCCTTACAAAATCAGCACACTTCATTCCGATACAAGAAACAGATGATATGGAAACCCTTGCTAGGTTGTACCTCAAGGAAATAGTTTCCCGACATGGAGTGCCAATATCTATTATAGCGGATCGCGATTCTCGCTTCACGTCCATATTTTGGCAATCTATGCAAAAGGCCTTAGGTACTCGGATAGACATGAGTACGGCATATCATCCACAAACCGATGGTCAAAGTGAAAGAACTATTCAAACACTCGAGGATATGCTTCAAGCGTGTGTGATAGATTTTGGAAAAGGATGGGAGAAACACTTGCCATTAGTAGAGTTCTCGTATAACAATATTTATCACGCTAGCATAAAAGCATCACCGTATGAGGCACTTTATGGGAGAAAGTGTAGGTCTCCGGTCTGCTGGGCTGAAGTTGGAGAAGTACAACTCATGGGTCCGGAAATAATCCATGAGACAAATGAGAAAATAGTTCAAATCCGATAACGCTTACAAGCTGCAAGGGATCGGCAAAAGAGTTATGCCGATGTAAGACGTAAGCCTTTAGAATTTCAAGTCAGAGATAGGGTTATGTTGAAAGTTTCACCTAGGAAAGGTGTCTTTCATTTTGGAAAGTAAGGAAAGCTTAATCCGAGATACATTGGACCTCTTAAGGTTTTAGAACGAATTGGTCCAGTGGCATACCGACTTGAATTACCGGATGAACTAAGTAATATACACGACACGTTTCATGTATCAAATCTTAAGAAGTGTTTATCGGACGAATCACTAGTTGTTCCTATTAACGAGCTTCAATTGGATGATAAGCTCAATTTCACTGAGGAACCAGTGGAAATTATGGACCGAGAGGTCAAAAATCTAAAACATCACCGGATTCCTATCGTTAAGGTACGCTAGGACTCCCAAAGAGGACCAGAGTATACTTGGGAATGAGAGGATCAAATCCATGCTAAATATCCCCATCTATTCACACCATCACATACTAACCATAGTTAAATCTCAGGACGAGATTTTCTTTCAGGATGGTAGACTGTCGCAAACCACTAACTTCCCCTTAGGTTAGAAATACCTTACTAACTTAGCTTAGGCCCTCATTAGCACCCTAGGATTAGAAATGCCTTACTAACTTAACTTAGGCCCTTATTAGAGCACACTAGGATTAGAAATGCCTATAGGATTTTCCCGAGTTAAATTTTTGCTTTAATATATCATTATAACCTAACTAACCCTCAAACAAGCTCACGTATCCACCTATGCCAACCACTACTATGTTTACTTGATGTAAACATCCCAATATGTCAAGTCAAGGTAATAAACATATTTTCACTAAGAAAACTAGTACTATAATACCCTATACTTGCTAGAAAACCCTAAATGCACCTACGTGTTTCCAATTAGTTTTAAAACCCAAACTGCTTATCTGAACTTACATGCAAAGTGCTTAGAGCTTAGATATAAGTTAAAATAGATACCTTAGGATATATTAGAAACCTTAAGATATAGTACAACCCCTAGAAACTTAGGTACAAGTTATATAAGCACAAAACCTTAATCAGGTCATAACTTTCCGAAACTAGGTCAAAACAAGGTTAAAACTTTACCATAAGCTACCATCACTTAGTACAAGCTACTAATAGTTACTAAACATCATTAGGACCTTAATTAAGATACTAAAACATAGATAAAACCCTAAACACTTATAAAACAAAACTAGATTAAAACTTGACCTAAACACCTAAACCATGTTACTTAAACACCTTAATATGAACAAGCAACCACCCTAGCACCTTAATATAACTAAGCTAGCAACCTAGCACCTCTAAGCACCCAAGCAAGTAGGTGATGCACCTCCTTGTCACCTCCTTTGCTTGAACCGCCTATCACGGCATACACCACAACCGGCCTAGAGCTCAGCCCCTAACTACCATAGCTCATCCTTGTCACCTCCTAGACCTGCCACCAGCCCCCATAGCTCTTCTTGATCACCCTTCCCCCTCTGTGACACCTGAACCCCCGTTTCTACCCAAACCGCCTCTACACACCCAATAAATACCCCTCCTCTCCTCTCGTTCTTCCTCACACCTCTCATTTCCCTCTCTACCTCTCATTTCTGTAATACTAAGCTGTTAGAAGCAGTAGGAATCAAGCAAGAAAGCTTTGGTCGCGTTGTGTTGTGGTTTGGAGTCATACGAGGCATAAGAAACCCTAGAACCTTAGTTCAGCCCTCCCCCGACCTAGATAACCTTTAATTTACGTCTAGATAGTCTTAGAATAGATTTAGATACTTAGTATATGCCTTAGATAGCTAGTAGATTGCCATGCATGCATGTTTGCTCTCGTAACCCTAATTTTAGGTCGAATTGCATGCCTAAGTGTTATATAGCTTTCCTACTTGATATAATCTGCATTATGTGGCTTATTTGAACTTATATGAGTTAGATATAAGCTTAGAAACTAGATTGCCATGCTAGAATTAGAATTATATACATTTAGGACTAGTTTTGCAAAATATTACATGCATAGGGGTATATATTGTAAATTCCTGAAACTATAAAGTCTAGGGACTGTTTTTGACATTTCCTAGAAGATATTAGTGTAAGGACTAAATTTGCAATATATTAAACCTTGAAATAAACTAATAAAACAAATATAAAACTAAAAGGACTAAAACTTCAAATAGTATAAATATAAGGGTAAATAGAGTAAATAATAGAAATTAGTATAATCTAGGAACTATATGTGTTATTTCTTTAAAATATGATAGTTTAGGGACTAAATATGCATTAGTTAGAAAGTTATATGCCTATTAGTTATAAGTTTATAAGTTTAGGGTAGAAAATGTAAATATATACATAAAGGGTAAAAATGGACTATTTTCATAAAATATAAAAACCTATTTAAGTTAGAAGCATAACACAATACTAGGGAGCTTCATGCGAGGAGTAATATGTGGATATTTCGTTTTGACGAGTTTGTTGGGTTTACGAATTAAAGTGCCCTGACTCCTCGAACGATTATTGCATATACTTCTGAGATATGATGGTCTGAACGGTGTTATGTTATAACTAAACCCTAATAATAACATAACTCATTAATAGGGAACTTTGTGTGAGGAGTATTAAGTTCTGAATTATGATGGCTCGAATGGTATTATGCTGATCACATTATACAATAGTAGGGAGCTTCATGTGAGGAGTCATATACTTCTGAATTACAATGGCCCGAACGGTGTTATGTTATATATAAAAACCTAAATAATAATTAGTTAAGAAAACCTAGACTAAGACTTGACATACGCACACCCGCACTACCCCAGGATACGTGAGTAAGTTGTCTAAACCCCTACTTAAATTAGCTAGAGAATCAGGTGAGTTTTCATAGCCTCACACCCTTTTAAATGTTTTCTAAATGTTTTACAAACCTTGTGAGGGGGATACATGCTTTAAAACAAAATACAAGTCTTTGCTCTTGTTATTGCACGAGTAAACTAACAGCCATCATTATATAACCAAAATTCATGAATCTAATCGTTTGGGACGTTTTAACCAAGCGAACGCGAATATAGTTGATAGATCTATTGGAGTTTGACAACTCCCGTTGGTATTAACACCCCACTAGGTGGTACCAATAAGTACTATATTTGAACCCACTGAAGGTTTAACTTTGGCAAGTTATCCTTCCCATCCCCTCATGGTTTGGTCTACAGAACCCATGACCCGGATCGTTAAGGTGTGGTTCATAAGCTTAGTGCAATATACCTTCTTTGTAACACTAACCCTTTTCCACACATAGAGTTTAAGCTGAACTCTGTGGAACTTGTATTTACACTTTAACTTTTTAAACCTATGACTCTCACTCAACATACGTGTTGACTTTTAAGCATGTTATCTTAGATAATTAGGCACTATAGGAACCCTGACACGGAGAACCACTGGGCATGATGACGTCCAGAATAGTTATCATTCATAAATTGTGTCATAAAACGTATCTTAGGGACCTCTCTTTTGGTAAAAGTATATCTTTTACTGTAAAAACTCTGATGAGTAAATGAATGATAACAACCTTTTTCAAAAACGTCTCTTTTCAAGTCGTTTTCTATTATCTTGTATTTGTTTCCATGAGTAATACCCCAAACACTTTATCCGCTGCGATCCGTGAAAAATTGGGGTGTTACACTCTTGACCACAAACAAAACGAAATATAAACATTTTAGTTTCTTGTCAAGAGACTCGAGAGTCAATACTGAAATTCTGAAAAGAAAAATTGCAACTTTGTGTTACATACAACATGCACAAGTTTAGTTTCTGTTGGGACATCAATCAACTATTCTTTAGAGAGACTAGCAAAAGTCAAAATCATATATGAGTATAAAGCAAAGGCACAAGTTACTTTTCTTTCTTCCCAGGGGAAGAGAACAAGTAAAGCTTCACCAAAAACCAGATAACCTGCCAAATCGGTTCAAATTGAGCCAGCCAAAGAAACCGTGTAGCCAGTCCAGCGACATTAACCACTTTTATCAAATCAAATTTTCCCAAACTTTTCTTCAAATCATCTTCCAAGTACTTTTTAAAAATGTGTTTTCCACCATCAAACAACTTTACTGCACCCCCTTCTAAAATCAAATTCAACAAAAGAAATAGTTAGCACATAATTAACAGTATTTTTTCCTCCCTGAAATGAAGTTGAGCAAAACGACTTTCCCACTGAATGAACACATGGAGTAAGCTCTAAACCATGCAATAACAATAATTGGAGTGTTCTGCAAAAAATCATTTTGGCTACTACAGTGTACTATGTGTGGTATGAAATAAATTGCAGAATGTAGACTATTTCAAGACAAGCAACAGCCTGCTGAAACTGTTATGAAAATGCCAGATTGAAGCTAATGAGCCTAAAAGTTTAGCAAACAGCTACTGCAGACAAAAGTTGCTGATATATGGAATCTAAACATGGCAATTCAACAGGATTTTGATAAAGACTGTGTACAAGTAGTATGTGTTTAAAAATAGGTTCTTCTAAAGGATGCATAGATTGTTAACAGGATTGATTGTTTTCACTAAGTTAGAATAAAAAATAGGAATGTCAGCTTATTAGCTTCTGAGTCAGGTTTTTATTATGCGGGCTATTTCAAATTCTTGATTTGTTATGGTTGTGGATACGTAATCCATGTTCACATCTTACCCAAAAGAATTAATAGAATTGGCAAATACTTACAGCAGAATTAGGCTCCTTCTTCGGCACAAGTTCAGTTGTGCTCACAACAGTCCCCACTGTGGTCTCTTCAACCAATATAGATTCAGCCTTGTAAAGAACAAAATCATGATTAAAAACAAACAAAATACTACTAATTTAATGAAAGACAAAAAAGGACAGACACTCACAGATGTTATCTCAAGGATTACTGCAAATCCATTTTCATTTGGCTTCACAATGAAGACCTTCCTCACACTATTGTTGCATCCCATCAATGATTAAAAGACACATCAAAAGAACTTGTCAATTCTAAAGAACTTATAAAATAAGAATAAGTGGAAAGGAGTAACAACAAGAATATCTACTTTATCTAATTGACCAACACATGTTCACATAAGAATTATGCTAACCTCACATGTTCAATTTAGACTATTAGTCACATATCAATAAAGTGAAATGTAGCTAAATCAGGTTTTTGGACCTAATGTAGCATAAACAGAAATAAAATCAAGACCATGTACCTGAGTAACACAGAAATTATTGAACGCAGTGCAGCAAGACCAAGCATGTTCATCTAGTTAAGCATGCTCAATTACATCTGACTAAAGCAATACAAACTATCCTCTTATCAAATGAGCAGAATCATTTAGTTGCTATCAAATAAAGCATAAAGCATAATCAGATAAGAAGTATACCACAAATTCTTTTTCTCCTCAATCATTCTTCTAAACAAATGAGAAAAAAATACATACACCTAATTCATAACACATATAAAACACCATCAATCAAAATCAATTGAAGCATAATATATTAAAACTGCACTAGCAGTCTTGTATCTCATGAAATGTATATCCCAATCAACCGAAAGAGAACAAAATATTTCTTTCTGATAACACATATCAACAACAAAGTCAAATTTAGCAGAACAGATTAAACAATAGCAATATGTTATCTTAAAGCAATAACAACCAGTTTACAAATCTGCTGAACAATACACAATCAAATAAATGATCCAAAATCACATTCACGAATCGAAACTTAAAACCTAACAAGTAACTCGATCTATCAATCATAATTAATAAAATCTTTAAATCTGCAATATATTTTGAAGAACATATATAGGAAACACATGAATCTCAAACGAGCATAATTAAATCCATCAATCAAAATATCAGTATTACAATCAACACATCAGAATTACATAACATGAAAAAAATTTCAAACTAACGAATCAAAACAAATATTATGAATGAACATCATGATAGCTTCAAAATACAATATGTAGCAGAATTAATCATTTTGAGAAACATTTAATGGTCTGCGACTCTGCGCCAAAAGGAGATAACAATCATAATTGATATATGTTTACACCCAAATGTGCCAAAATGGGATACAATTATCTAACATCACAAAAAGCACAATAATACAATAAATGCAGAACAAAAAACAAAGCATACCTGATGTATGTAAACATCCAAATTCAGATACACCTAAATATGAAAATTCATATATTAACTCAAAACTAATATATGTATTAACTCACAAACATTCAAATCCACACTAGATCACATTAAGCTGTCATACAAATATATATTAAGCAACGATTCATGAAAATGCCAGATTGAGGCTAATGAGTCGAAAAGTTAAGCAAACAGCTACTGAATTCAACAGGATTTTGGAATAGACAGTGTACAAGTGGTATGAGTTTAAAAACAGGTCTTTTAAAGGATGCATAGACTGTCAACAGGATTGATTGTATTCACAAAGTTAGAATGAAAAATAGGAATGTCAGCTTATTAGCTTTGGAGTCAGGTTTTTATTATGCGGGCATGTCCTTGGATTTCAAATTATTTTTTTTCTGATATCGCATATTCAACAACAAATTCAAATTTAGCAGAACAGATTAAACAACAACACTATGTGTATAATAAGCAATAACAACCAGTTTACAAATCTGCTTACAACTATGCTGAACACAATCAAATAAAGGATACAAAATCACATTCACAAATCGAAACTCAAAACCTAACAAGTAACTCGAATCTATCAATCATAACTAACAAACTCTTTACATCTGCAATATTTAGAAGAACATATATAACAAATGCGTGAATCTCAAACGAGTATGATTAAATCCATCAATCAACACATCAGTATTACATACATGATAGATTTAAAATACAAGATGTAGCAGAATTAATCATTTTGAGTAACATTTAATGGTCTGCGACTCTGCGCCAAAATGAGATAACAATCATAACATCCAAATGCGCCAAAATGGGATACATTTATCTAACATCACAAAAAGCACAATAACACAATAAATGCATAACAAAGAACAAAACATAACTGATATATGTAAACATCTAAATTCAGATATACCTAAACATGCTAATTCAAATATTAACTCAAAACTAATAATATATGTATTAACACGAACGAACATTCAAATCCAGACCAGTTCACACTAAGTTGTCATACAAACATTTATTAAGCAACGAGCAAAAGGAAAACTAGAATACTAAATCACATAAAACATAGTAACACAAAAATTAAAAACAATTCACAACTGATATATCATTGTGTAACACATACTGATGTTTTTTAAGACATGTACATTGATGATCAATCTACTAATTATATATAATCAAATGAACAACAATTCACAACTGATAGATATAGATCAAACAAACAACTACTGATACACGTAAACCAGATAAACAGAACCAAAAGTTTAATGTTCACTGATATATCGATCCATATGGATAGCAAATAAACAACACTTCTAACAGTTATAGTATATACATAAACACAAATAAAATAAACTTCATGTACATAAAGTAACATACAAATGATTGGAGTGCAGCAAAACCAAGCATGTTTATATAATTAAGCAAGTTCAACTACATCAGTTTAACACTATATTAACTATTCTGTCTCAGATGAGCACAATCATAAAATCAAGTGAACAAACTCATTTAGCTGTTACAAATAAAGCATAAAGCATAATCTGATAAAAAGTATACTTCCAATGGAATTGCCCCTATGTATATATACTAATCAAATGAAGGAAAGCTAAATACATCTAACTCATAACAAAAATGCCACAACACCAATCAATAGTCAAATGAAGCATAATCAATTAAAACTAAGCAACAGTCGTGTACAACATCAAATGTATATATCATCAACAAAACGATTACAAAATATGCCTTAGCTGGTAAGGCATAAAACCACCAAGTCGAATGTATCGGAATTAAACCACAAGAATATATGTATATTAAGCAATAACAACCAGTTGACAATTCTGTTAAACAATCCATAACAAAAATCACATTCACAAATCAAAATTCAAAACCTGACATGTACTAGATACATTTATCTAACAGAACATATAACAGCAATATCATATATATCGTATATAGACAATACAAAAAAAAAGAAAAAAAAGAAAATCAAACAGACACACGCACAACTCTGACAACCTCAAACCACCCAATTTAATTACTAATATGATCATCAACTAATAACACCTCAATAACCTCAGACTACCCATGCTTACCGAAAAAAATGAACATATAAGTAAGATAGTCATAGTTTTGAAGAACCAATTAAAAGCTCATTTGTTGGCATAACTTAACGCATCAAAGGGAAAATAAGTATAACTCAAATCGACATGTTTACCCTAATACAATCAAGGTCCAAAACAAGAGCCACATCTTTGAACTTTTAGTCAAACATAGTACTTCACATGATCAAAATCAAATGAAATTTCACAACAAAATTAGCACCAAGTTTTGTCAAATAACACTATGTTTAACAAAATCT
>JARVZY010003101.1:0-145655 GCA_030686995.1 Artemisia argyi | reverse complement strand
GGACTTGTACGGTTGTACCATACGGTTGTAATCTTATATATTCGAATGAATGCTAATGGAATGATTAAGGGGAATAAACCTAATCTAATAATAGGACTAATAATAATGCCATACTAATGATGCTCAGCTAATATAAGTAAATGGAAGTGTGTTTCTTAGTTACCCGAGAAACTATGAAAGCCCGCCGATTCCAGCAAATTTAAAGGGCTGAGGACCTTCTCTTTCAAGATCCTGCATGGAACAAGAGTTAGTTGTTCACTTATGCAATAATCGTTTTTACTTCCAACTGTTAAAGGTCAAACTTTATACTGGAATTCAAATTTTTAAGCTATTTTACTTATCATAAAACCAATAATTTTACACTTAGTGTTTGTTTCAAACATAGATGTTATTTACAAATTTTATTTTAATTTTTTAGAAATTGTAGTTCATATTAGTTACGATGTTTTAAAATGTTTCCCTTTTGACTTCTAGAGTCAAACTGATTATTATCTGAGCTAGTGTTTACCTCTTCTTCGGCAGCCTCTAGACCTCCTTGGACCCAGAAAAGATTTCTATAGCCAGCATTGTATAGTTGCTCACAAGCTGCTAACGATCTACAATATATAGTATATATTTCTACGTAAATCAAACAAATGGAATAAAACTACACGAGTTCAAGTAACACATTTACCTTAATCATATCCCTTTTGACATGCAAGTATGCAACTATAAGGTCAGTATCTTTTGGGAATTTCTCTGTGACTTTTGAGTTTTGATACGAACTGGCTGTTAAAAAGAATAATACTTAGTGAAAGATCATATTTTCAATTCACGGTTTGGGACAATTACACACGTACTTATCTTTATCTTTATCTTTACTTTTACTACATATCTTATCTTAACTACTTATAAGAGTTGAGATCCATGAAGAACCAATACATGTTATAGAACCTATCAACCAATCATAGCCACCTATTTATATTTTTCACATTTTTTTTCAAAACAACATATCTTGCAAACAGTAAATCTTCAAGCTACAAAAAAAATACCATCGCGACGAGAATTAAATGATCTTTCTATAGATATGCATTGTTATATACTTTCGACGAACTTTTTTTCGCCCAGAAAGAATCATATATGATTCGTAAAAATCATATATGATTCGTAAAAAAATCATATATGATTCGATTCTTCGAATCATATATGATTTTTCTAGGCGAAAAAAAAGTTCGTCGAAAGTATATAACAATGCATGTCTATAGAAAAATAATTTAATTCTCGTCGCAATGGTATTTTTTTGTAGCTTGACGATTTACGGTTTGCGAAATATTTAAGTTTTAAAAAAAGGGTGGAAGTTTATTTTTTTATTTTGATAAAAAAAATGAGTGGCTAAGAATGCTTGATGGGTTTTATGGTAAAAGTTGGATCTATAAAGAAATTTTGGCCTACTTATAAAGTGAAAATAGTCAAAGTGGAAAAGACAAAATCTTAATTTTTGGTCAATGCCCATAATACCCTTGCAAATAATAAGGAAACCATATGCAATTTAATGGAGATGCAAAATATACAACCATGTAAATTAATGGAGATGCAAAATAATATAAGCGGGAAAATTCAAATTATTGAACCCTAAACGTTGCCTATATAAACAACCCCAAAAAACAATGATGCAAAATCATTTCTGATTCGACCGTAAACAATGGAGATGGTAAATCAAAAGAGAATTAGATGATGATCTTGAAGTTAGAAATTGTTTTCTTTTTTATGAACTTATTTGTTGTTTCTAATCCTTATTTACACAAGTGATTTGTTGTTTTTATACCAGCTTCATCCCCCTCCTAACCTTGCTCCACATCCGAATCCTTTTTTTCAATCCTAATTTGATACATTGGAATTGGGATGACGTCATTGTCATATCAAGTGATGACGAAGATGATGACGAAGATGATGAAGAAGAAGAAACGAGTTGACCCATCAATCTTGGTCGGAAACGAATTTATTGTTTGGTTGATGAAAGCGAGAGTGATGAAGAATAAAATTTATGTTTTTGCTTTTTGTTAAAACATATTGTTTAACAATAAATAAAAATGGTATATTGGTTTCCTACGTTTCTTTTTCTATCATGCAAACATATATGTGAATTGGTATGTACTCTGCTCTTTGGATTTGTGTACTTGAATAAAGGTGTTCAATTTATCTTTTAATCAGGCACGATAGTAGCCCCTGCTTGTTTAATTTGCCCATTGTAGTAATATCAAAAACCATGTATTCAGAATAGTTGTGACAAGTGAGTGGGCTAGTCTTTTTACGAAATTCACACCACGTATGAAAAAACCAAATGTATATGCAATCGAGTTGTTGGTTTACTGAGTTGCATACTTTGAGGCCAATGACGTGTTTTGGTAAGATACATTTAGTTCACTATATTTTCCTCTTATGATGTATTTTCCATGATTATCATTTGTACTATTATATAGACTATATTCCAAGATTACTATTTTATAAGTAACAAAGTGGTAATCGAGTTGAATATCTTCCAAGTCGTTTTAATATATTTAAAAGTAACAAAGATTACTATTTTATAATTGTATACTAGCACATAACATTCTCGTGGGTATTAGGATCAAATAGGAAGAATAATTAAAATAGGAATGAACAGAAGTAACCACAACCACACATTTAAGATGCACCTACAAAAGTGGATGCATCTTCCTTCAAAATTTCCCTCCTAATTTGAAATGTGTGGCTAGAATTACTTTTTACCCTTCTTATTTTAATTATTGTTCTTACTTGATCCCTTCACTATTATTCAATATATACTTCGCAATTATAATATATACTTAGGGTTTGGAAAGTATTTTCCCTTACAACCTATTTCTCTAAGTAAGTCGTTTCAATATATTTAAAAGTAACAAAGATTGCTATTTTACTATCTAATAATAGAGAGTATAAACTATAGCAACTATATGACATATGTAAACTAAAACGAGTATAGTGGAGGAAACTATTTTAGTACACTTATTCTTGAAAGTAAATGATTCATCTTTTCAAATCGTTTATTATTTTTGAGTAAGAATCATTTATTTTCAAATATATTCGTATGACAAAGAAGTCAATGTTTTAATATATTGTTTCAATATTTTCGAAGTCAGCCTTTCCATTCAAATTTTCGAAGTCATCTTTACAAAGAAGTCTTGATTTAATATTTCAATATTTCCCTTTTTTATCACTTCAATATTTCACTTTTAGAGATAGAGATATGGTGATCTTTCGTTTTTTCGGAGTATGACTAGCATTATATTAAAACAATTTTCGAAGTTAGCTTTAGAAAGAAGTCTTTGATTTAATATTTCACTTTTGGAGATAGAGATATGGTGATTTTTCGTTTCTTGGTAGTGCGACTAGCACTATATTCAAGCAAGAATTGGGATTTTTGTTAATTGTTTAGTTAGAGAATATACGAAATAGAGTCTACTGGCACTATATTGCATGTCTGTATTGTTACACAATATACGAAATTATGTATTGTAAAGTTTAGAAATTAGTTTTGGGTTTAAAGGTTATATGGGGGTTAATTAGTTAAATTGGGTTGGTCTTGGAATCACAGAGATGGTAGCCCATGGGGGTATTGACTTATTATACAAGGAAATATGTAAGCAAATATTGGACTTATCACATATTTATGCAATTACATTTTGATATTATCAGGTTCTATTTTGAATGTCATACGAAAAGACTTACTACAATATCGCATATTGTTAATTGTCTGCCTCTATGAACCGCTGCCACTAGGCGTGGATACTCGCCTAGTAAAAGAAAAATAGTCAAATGTGAAAAAGTATTTTTCAATACTTTCCATGCATTTAGCCATGCGCTAGGTTGTACTACATTTCTCATAGCTTTTGGAAAATATTGAAAATATAACTTTGCATGAAAGTATTTAAAGGTGCAAAGTAATTCATAAAACGTGTATTGCTGGAAACACCTATCACATTGATGGATAAGAAACTTATTTCATACACATTATATTTCAAGCGGGAAAACTACAATTGAACATTACCTATATAAACAACCTCAAAAAACAATGGAGATGCAAAATCATTTCACGATAGAAAACAATGGAGATGCAAAATCAAAATAATGCGGATGATGATCTTGAGGTTAGAAATGGTTTTCTTTATATACGATCCTTTAGTTTTATTATTATTATTATTATTATTTATTTATTGGTTTTTGTGGGTAAAAGGTCAAAAAGACACGGTAAATATATTACTTCAAAAAAGTTTAAGTACAAAGGATATGGGTGAATCCCGTATCTCAGCCCGTTACATAGGCGAAAAAGCTTACATAATAAGATACTTTCTATTTTCTAAACAAAAAAATAAACAACAACTTAAAAGATAACATTAGACTCTTATAAAACATAATTACTTCCTACCAAGGCCTTGGAGCTTGATACCATACATTTATGTTGTAATCTTTTTTATGTGTCTTCAACAACTTGAATTTTTGGGGTAATAAATTTTTTTAAACAGATTTGGGATATACTTATAATGACTTATGATGATTCTAGAACAAATTAAGTAAAACTATATCGATTCTTAAATGATGGTTGACTTTAAAAGTCAAAAGTTATAATAAAACTTTATAGTGAATATTGGTGAATGGTGACTATCATGGAATATATGAAAAGCGATAGAACATATCATATTTTGTAACTTTTTTTTTTTTTGGGTTTCAGGCTGTGGTTGACGATGCCACGATGGCATAAATTTTGTTTGGAGTTTATGTGAATTTTAAGATTATGATATGTTGCAGATACAAAATATATGGTTAATTAAAATCAAAACGAAAATCACATTTTCTGTATCGGTATAATTCTTCATTTCTCCTTAAGGCGATATATGGTCATGCCAAGATAATATACGGTGGCTCGTCATCTGAGTTAGATGAAGTTACTTAGTTTAATATGTAGATAATGACTTATCATATTTTGTAATACAAGTTAAATAAAACTAAAATAATTATGAAATGATACTTGCCCTTTTAAAAGTCAGATGTTTATTACAGATTGAAAACTGGGTTGACCCGCGACGCTTCAAACCCAGTGGGTTGACCTGATTTAATTTGACCCATTTTTTCAACCTAACCCGTTGGGATGACCCGGTTTAAATTGACCATTTTTTGACCGGAATGGTTCAACCAGTTGAACTACCCGGGTCAAACCGAGTTTCAAAATATTATATTTAATCCCCAAATCCTCAAACTTTTACTATTTTTCTGATAGAATTTACGCACGCCATCTATAAGTTCTTAGGACCGTTTAAGCTCAAGATTGATTAGATCTTATATCTAGGATAACACAATAAAAAAGATAGATAAGCAGCGGAATAAGTAAAAAAAATGTTATTGTCAGAAGGTTTTCTTCATTATCTTTCACATACAAGCCCTAATTCTAGATGATCAATTCTAGAACGGTTACAATCTAACAGGGATCAAGGTAAACCTTGATTACCTTGGGGCTACAACCACCTAGATGTCTACATTAAAAAAATGTGCGCTACCCACGTTTTTCTTTTTCTGTGCACACCAAACAATATGTCCCATGTCCTCTTTATATATTAGAGTATTTACAAAGGAAAATAAGATAACTAAAGACTAAATCTTTTTAACAATTAATAATACCTTCTAGAATCTTCAGTTTTTTGTAGATTTTCAGCTTTTGCATATAAGTCCTTCTTGTTTTCATTCTTCTTGTTTTGTCTCATCCAATATTCCAATCAATAAACCCAACATTTTCTTTTATAACACATAAACTTTTTTTAACACTAAAACTATATACCACTAATAGCGTCCAAATCACCCTAAAACCTTGTCATCGAAACATCCCTTAACAGAAACAAAACACCTCTTAACAGCATCATCCAAACACCCCATGACAGCAGCCAAACACCCCACGGCATCAGCCAAACACCCCATGATATCAGCAACCAAACATTCCCTTACAGAAGCCAAGCATCCTATAACAGATCATCCAAACATCCTCTAATAACAGTAAAACACCATTAGAAAACATCAACCAACGATCGTTTGACAACCGCAACCAAACACCCCCTTACATCAGCTATCCAACAACTTTGACAGCATCAAACGTCCCCTTACACCAACATCTAAACACCCCCTGACAGCAACCAAAACACATCTTGACAGCAGCATCGAAACACCCCTAACTCATAATCCAAAATTTCTTTTGAATTCATATATGGCTCCATGAATCATAAAATGTAATCTTATTACCAAATCTCATTTGTTTTTGTTTCGGTTTCGAACGAATTGAACAAGTATGCTGGTGGTGTTATGATTTCTGAGGTACTCCTTATCCTTCAATTTGGAATGAATCATAAAATGTAATCTTATTAGTATTCCTAAACAATCCCTATAAAGTACTCTAGTTTTAATAATTAATCTCAAACAACCCAAATTTTATTTCTTATAAATGACAGTGATTGGGCTCAAAGAGGCATCCACTGAAAGCGATCGGTCTGTTATTAGAGGTATAGCTGGACATATGGGTTTGGTAAAAAATGGGTATATGACGCGGGTCAAAATGGGTGGTTTAGGTTGATCTGAATGTTTTATGTCCTAAACTTACAATTTTATTCCAATAATAATTTAATTTTAGATAAAAATGATTTAGGAGTTTCATAAATAGAAATATACTTTGTACAACTTTAGGTTAAGAAAACTATAATGAGTATCAACCTAACCATTCCTAAAAGCGAGCAGAAATTGTCACTTTTGGTTATGTAACATTATCTTACAAGCAAAGGATAATATAGAAGGGATGAATTAATTTGGCTCACTATAAACAAGTTATTTGGATGGAGCGTTTCAAATAACAAAAACCTTATGGACATGATCTGTCTGAATTGAGCAATGGCCAAATACAAAGTACCAAAGTTGATGAAATCCCTATTAGATGTTTTGGGAAGTATTTAGGGATAATTTATCACTACTACAAAATAACTTAAAGAGATCACTTCAAATAGATCGGTTCAAGAAAAGGCCGATCTATTTGAGATAAATAGATCATTTGTTACATAAAAAGTCGATGTAATTATATTTTCACTTAAAAATATCAGTTACACACAAAACCACCGATCCATTTGTGAAACATTCAAGCGGGCTTTATACTCTTCCAACTTTTCATTATCCCGCTTTCACAAAAAAGTTAAAAATGCACATATCCCACACCATCTCCTTTACCAAAATCACAACACCCAATATTCCAAATATTCATCAGATCTTAAATTAAAATTCAATGATAGTAAGTTCATATGTTGGTCTTCTTTCATCTTTAATTTAATCCCTTGATAATCATCTTACATTCCCCCTATGTTTTTCTAAATCACCAACCTTCAATCTCGATCAAAATCACTCTGCCTCCGCCGTCTCTTCGTACACAGGCCGTTGCAACAGATTCGTTATCTAGGTTGTAAGTTGTTTATTAGGTTTCGAATGCAATATAATCTGTGGTGACATCATTGACATGGTTTTTTTAACTTGTTGATGTTTAAAAGTATGTGAAATGAATGTTAGATATGTATTCTAGTGTTAGGGAATGTTTCATTTTGCCTTTAAGTGGTAGGGATTCACCTTCTGCAATTGCTGCAACTGAATATGGGTCGGTTTTCGTTTCGCATGGTAGCAAGATTACATCTTTTGATTGCTCTTTGCAAAGAAAGTCAACTACTTTGACTCAGTTTAATGCTATTGATTCTTTGTAATGTTTGTCGAATAATGTTGTTGTAGCTAGTGCTACTGATTTCTGTGGGTTGCAGATTATTAATCTTGAGTCGGGTTTCGTTGAAAAGAGTTTGGAGTGGGAGAATGTGACTAAGTCTGGTTCGACGGTTCAGGGAGTTGGGGTGAGCAATGAGTTTTTGTTTACTAGTTTTGAGTCGAGTCGTATGAATTCTAATACTATATTGGTTTATTACTAGGAAAGATCAGCAATGTGTCGAGGTTTGGCAAAGCTCTGTAAGAAGATCCTGATCATACGAAATTACTTATTTATTGATTGTTTGTGTACATTAATATTACTTGAATATGTAGAATCATGTGCTTGATATCAATATTTCTATTTGGTTACAATTTCTCTTTAATGTGTTAGGATTGGTAGTTATACGTTGATAGCTGTAGAAGTTATAGACTTATAGTTGTTGGGAACAAAAGTTTGTACGATATCTACGTGATCATTATAGGTTGTTGTAATCCTTATTGTATGGTTAGTTATGGAATCATTTACAGTTAAAAAAAAAGATATGTATTCTAGTTGTTTGGTTAACATAAGGTAAAATGAATGAGATACTGGCACATCGACTTAGTAGCAAGTGTTGAAATCCTTAATTTAAGGTTTGAAGTCTTTGTTAATCGAAATACTAACCATAAATCTTGGTGTTTAGTGTAAATCATAGCATTTAGGTAAGCATGCTCGTGTTAAATAGAACATGTACAAGAACAGCTATACATAATTGCATCGGCACCTGTTGGAGCTCCTCGTAACCTTGTGGTCGTCCAGTACACATTACAACATTATTTCTGGTATTGCTTATTGGAACTTCTTTTATTATCTTTAAATAGATCAAAGTTCTTAAATAAAAATTGGTGATCAAGTTTTGGTTTCTGTTATAGCCTTGCTATATGTAGATACATCATTATGTTGTTTCCTTAAGTTGTCACCAAAAGAATCGTCTAAGGATACATTGTAGTATGTGTTTGTACTTGTTACGATTGAACAAATGAAAATTATGCATAATGATGAAAATCTGGATACATATTTTTTTTTTTTATTTGGAAAAATATTACTAAGATCGGTTCCTAGGTATTAACTGGTCTATTTTAGATATCAGTTAGATCGGTTCCCAACCGATCTTTATATGTTCCCCTCAAATAGATCACCCTTAGTTAGAGTGGTTCATAACCGATCTTTTTGAGGGTTTTCAACCGATCTTTTTAACATTTTTTGTAGTAGTGTATGTTTTATATTTTTTTGAATCTGAAAATTAACCGAGATTAACTCTTAGTTGTTGTGAGGCCTGAAGTGCTTCTACCCAAAAAACATTCTCCATAGTGATTTAAAGTATGGAAACTTTTGTAAACTTGTGATTTTGTGCTCGCAGAACCAAAAGTGGTAAATAACAGTTCATTTTGGGCTCGCGGGAACCAGAAGTGGTAAAACCTTTGTACAAGGTGTCTCAACCAGTTGAGATTGATTATCAAAATTCTTGGCAGTGAAAAAGATTGATTGCCAACATTCTTGGCACCCAAAGAGAAGATGAGATTGAATTTGCTGATAACTCGAAAGTAAAAAAGTTCTTATAGTCAACCTCCTCATTTTCTAAATTACACCATCACGCTCATCGATTAGTGGATCATTTTTTACAAAAACAAAGTGTCACCTTTCTGTATAGTTAACTTAATTAGGTGTTCATCACATTAATTAGTTGATATATTTTTGGTAAGATGAACTACCAGACTATATAATTGTATTTTAAATGTGAATTTGTACACAAAAATAGTTTTAACATGCACTAGTTAAACTTTATACATAAAGATGATCGAGAAAAGTTCAATATAAATCTCGAATTTGTCATAGATCTAATGAAACAATCTTGACCATTCATTTTTCTATCAAAAATAAATAAATAAATAAATAAATACTCCCTCCATCTCAAAATTATTGTCATGAAAAAAAAAATTACTAAGTTTAATAAAAATGGGATCAATATAAATCTCAACCACATAAAGAGAATATTCCCTTAATACATTCTTTAGTTTTTACTTAAAAATAAAAGTGGAGAATTATTTTGAAACAACCCAAAAAGGAAATATAGACTATAATTTTGAGACGGAGGAAGTAAATAAACTTTCACCATTTTTTTAAAAATTAAATATCTCGCAAACTGTTAATTGTTACACGAAAAAAATCATACAATCACGACGAGAATTAAATTTTCTTGCTATAGATATGCACTTCTATATATTTTCAACGATTTTTTTTCAAAATTTTCACCCAGAAAAATCACATGTGATTTGTAAAAATCACATGTGATTTGTTAAATCACATGTGATTTGATTTTTCAAATCACATATGATTTTTTTACGGAAATTTTGAAAAAAAAATCATTGAATATGCATATCTATAAAAAGAAAATTTAATTCTCGTCGTGATAGTGTATTTTTTGTAGCATGAAGATTTACCGTTTGCAAGATACGTTATTTAAAAAAAAATGTGAAAAATGGGTTTTTATTAATTTTGATAAAAAAAAATTGTTTGATAAGATTGATTTATTGGATTTATAACAAATATAAGATCTATATTGATCTCAACTCAAAGATTATCCATGTCTGTGAAAGTTTTATATATGAACTTTTATCATGTATATCAAATATAATGGTAAATAAAAATTAAGAATCATAACTAAAACAAAAAATACAAAAATTAAACTATTTGTTTTTTAATAAATTAAAATACATTATTGAAAATTTTAGAAAACACCCTTTGCCTTTGCGAGCACTATAACTAGTATATTTATTCCACACCGACTAATATATTTATATAGTGAATAAAATATGGGGTAGGTTATAGAAACCCAATTTTTTTACAAAGGACATCCCTACCCTTTCTTTTTTGTGTGTGTGTGTGCGTGTTTTTTTTTTTTAATTTATTTTTTTTTTCAATTTTTTCAATTTTGTTTATATAAAAAAACTATAAACTTGAAAATACGAAACATAAAATATAAAGTTTGACAAAAGCTTAAAAATATCAGAAACACGGAAAAAAAAATGATAAAAAGCTGTGTTAGGCTAGGTGCAATAACGACCTCGACCGATTCGGTCTCAATCGGTCGAGTCGGTCGTCGTTGGTGTGGGCATCAGGTCGAGACCAAATCACAAGGGACAATTACATGAAGTCGGTCTCAAGCTCGACCGAGAAACAAGGGACATATTTTGTTGTGTTTGATCCAAATCTCCCACTCTTTAAATGCTTGTGACCGTTTGTGACTAAAAAAAAAATCCCCTATAAATATACAACTAAACAACACTTCAATTCACACAATCCCATTTCAAAAAATCTATATATTTTCTCACACCATGAATTCTTACGATATATTTTTGCCGATTCAGATGATGAAGATGAAGTTAGTAACGAGTTTTTGATGTTTGCGAAAGATTGTTGGGAGGCTTATCAAGCGTCACAACCTAATAAGGCATTACGAAACCGTGTTGATAGGGATCGTGTCGGTGCTCATGACCGTTTAGTGGCTGCTTACTTCTGCGCTAACCCAACATACGGCGATGAACAATTCCATGATCATTTCCGAATGAGCCGCAGACTATTCACACAAATTGTATGAGAGGTAACCGATTATTCACCTTATTTCCAACAAACTCCTAATTGTGCTGGCGAACTTGGTATTTCTCCTTTGATAAAAATTACTTGCTCAATTCATCAATTGGCATACGGAGTCAATCCTGGTATGCTTGACGAATATGTGCAAATGGGTTCGTCAACAATTCGTGCGTGTCTCTATAAATTTTGTGAGGCCATCATGGAGTTATATGGTGCAGAGTATTTGCGAAAGCCGACGGTTACTGACGTTGACAGACTCTATGAGCATCACATCGAGTTCATGGGTTTCCGGGGCTGATAGGAAGCATTGATTGTACAGATTGGCCGTGGGAGAATTGCCCACATGCTTTAAAAGCTTAATTTTGTAGGGGTGATCACGGAAAAACTCCTTTTATTTTATTGGAAGCGATCGCCTCTCAAGATTTATGGATTTGGCATGCGTTCTTTGGTGTTGCCGGTATGAATAATGACGCAAATGTTTTACGTGCATCCCCTCTTTTCAATGATCTCAAAATGGGGAGAGCACCGGATGTGGAATTCGTTGCTAACTGTGTGCCTTATAAACGGGGATATTATCTTGCTGATGGGATATATCTGGAATACTCTGTTATTGTGAAGTCTATTAGAAATCCAGGGACGCATGATGAAAAGCGTCAATTATATAAGAGGATGCACGAAGCCGCAAGAAAAGATGTGGAACGTGCTTTTGGTGTACTAAAGAGGAAGTTCCTAATGATTAAACAGCCGGCTAAGGGATTTAACAAAGAGCGTTTTGGATATATTATGTACACATGCATCATATTACATAATATGATAATTCAAGAAGAAGGGCGAGCGATATCTCCCGAATTCTTTCCAGCTGAGCAGCACCGTTCTTATGATCCCTTAAATACGCATGAGGAATCATTGCAAATTACTAGGGAGATATGCAACAAAACAACTCATCTTAGCCTCAAAGCCGATTTTGTGGAACACATTTGGCAGCATCATAATAATCCAAACTAGTTTAGTCGTTTTATCGTAATGTTTTTTTAATGTTATTTGAATTGTATTGTAATGTTTTTATTTTATTTGAATTAATATATAACGTTTTAATTATTAATGAAATTTTAGTTTGTGTTAAAAATGTTAAAAAAAAAAGAAAAAAGAAAATTGAACTTGGTCGCTCTTACTGTGACACTGAATCGCCTGTAGGTCGCTGAAGAGAGAAAGCTGACGTGACAAGAAAAAAGAGGATGATTGACCTTTATTCTCGGTCCTTATTGCATCCAGCCTTATGCTGTAAACTGCGGAGATAAAAAGGAATATTTTGACTTTTGACCCTTCTCACATCACAACGGGGGGTTGGGTTTGTATGAAGCAGATATGAGTTGGTGAATGTCACGCAGATACCGTTTTCATTATTGAGCAAAGAGTAGTAAGTTATCTTTATAATATTAATATTTTCAATAAAATAATACACCCCATGGATCATGTGGTTAGTGTTTTCACCATTTTAAAGCATAGTTTAATTTGTAACACTTATCTTCTCTTTTGAATAAGAAGATTCGATTAGCATTTAGAAATGAAAAATTAATGCTATTCTAGTTGGAATATAATATTTAACAGAAATTGAAACTTTTTTTAACGTTATTTTCATTAAATCAAACTAGCAATAAGCCGGAGTAAAAAGTTACTCTCAAGTTTCCACATGTAATTTTTGGGTTAGATATCCAATCTAATCACCCAGAATTGGTATTTAAATCGATCCATATAAGACTTTGATTTCTTCTACAAGAATGTCCTTTCTTTACGGTTTTGAATCAAAACAAACATGATTATGTTCTTTGAGGTATATGTGTCTAACATTAATCGTTGTTGTCGGTACAAGTAAGGGAGTACCTATTCATATCGAAAAGCATGTATTTCGCATTAATGAAGGCTTTATGTGGCTACAAAGTACAGATTTATAGACATCAAGTTGCTAGAAGCTAGGAGTTGCAACAGCTAGCACATTATCTGTTTTTTCCACTCTTTGAAAACACCCGTCAATTTGGCGGGTTTTTAGCTAGTAAAATCATAAAGAGGCTTCGAGTGTTGTTGATGTTATAAGTTACTCAGAGTAGCGTAATTGAGAAACTATTGTTTAATTAAAAACACACTAGAACAATGCAATCGCTAGTATTTATAAGGTAGTGAAATGAAACGGTTGACATATATTTAGCAGGGTATCACGTAGTTAAGGTAGATCCCAGATATCATGTGATATACATTAAATAACGAAGTCAAAATAAAAACGAAAAGTATTGAAATTAGGAGAAACTTCAAAATGAAGGTTTAAAGTTTCAACGGCAAATTTGGCTGTTTGTCTAGGATTAATCTCGTTGACGTTCGATTCATCTAAAGAGGCCGCTTAACTCCAAACGGATTAAAAGTTACTATATGTGTTTTAAGTTGAAACTTTTTGCATTCAGTTTGTTTTCTCCCTGTTGGCATGTTAAATTAATCTTGTATCTCCTCCTTATAGTCATTTCATGATTTGAGAACAAATATGTTTTAGCAAAGTCATAAACTCAAAAAAAAAAAAAATAAATAAATAAATAAATAAAAAATAATAATAATAATAATAATAATAATAATAATAATAATAATAATAATAATAATAATAATAATAATAATAATAATAATAAATGAGGAAGTACGTATTCATATACAAACTCTATATATATAGAGTATCTCGATATTAGTTGATGCATGACTAGTGAGTGGAAAAAAGTTAAATAGTAGAGCACATTTGCAGCAACGACCACCATAATGGAAAACTTTCTGTCTTTACAAACCCTTCTTTTTCTGTTTTCCTCCCTCATTTTGATGATTTTCTTCATCCATTCGAAGTTTCCATTTTATTTAAGGACCAAAAAGAACTTACCACCATCTCCACCAAAACTTCCAATCATCGGAAACTTACACCAACTAGGTTCATTCCCCCATCGTTCTCTCCATGCCATGTCTCAGAGGCATGGTCCACTCATGTTCCTTCACTTTGGCAGTGTCCCGACGCTTGTAGCAACCTCTGCTGAAGCTGCTGAAGGGATATTGAAAACTCATGATCAATCATTTTGTAGTCGACCCCACTTAAGAATCATCAATATAGTATGGTATGGATGTAAGGACATTTCTTTTTCTCCTTATGGAGAATATTGGAGGCAACTTAAGAGTGTTGCAGTACACCATCTTCTGAGTCACACACAGGTTAACTCATTCCAAAACGTGAGAGAGCAAGAGATAGCTCTTGCAATTGGCCTGCTTGAAAAAAGTTCGGGTTCTTTAGTTGATATAAGTGCACTGCTTTTTTCTTTATCAAATAGAATAATTTGTAAAGTGGCCATGGGGAAGACATATGAAGGATCAAAGCTCATGTATCTAATGAATCAGTTCCTTCAAATGCTTATTGTTTTTAGTGTTGGATCTTGTATTCCATGGTTGGGATGGGTAGATCGGCTGAGCGGTTTAGTGGGAAGAGCAGAAAAAAGTGCTAAAGAATTCGATGAGTTTCTTGAAAGTATTATTGAAGAACAAGAAAACAAGAGAAGAGGTGACGGTGCCGGAAGTGATGAACATCAAAATTTTATTGACATCTTATTAGATGTCCAAACAGATGACAAAACGGGCTTTACCATGGACAGAGATACCATTAAAGGTCTCATTTTGGTATGATCTTTTTCCCGTGATTTTTAAAGATAAAACAATTATTCTTAAGGGGCAATTCTATATATACCCAAAACAAACACCATAATTCCATATTTCTCAACACATGCCTTAAAAGCCTTGTATTCATGCATTGAAAACTTGTCATTTGAGTAAATATGGAATTATGAAGTTTCTTTTATGTATATATGGAATTATCAAAATGGTACCTTTAATTAGAGCAAAAGGATGGTAACATGACATGCCAAAATCCATTTTTGGGCGTCATGTCAATTTTTGCGTGATAACACAATCACATCACACACACACTAAATAACATACTATAGTATAACACCCACTTTTGGACCCCTAATTTATTTATTTAATTTTTTTTAACGACACCACTAATTTATATTACCTTCCATTCTTTTATGAGGGGAATTATTTTACATATCAAAAGAAAACCATTCATTTAAAATGAAATCAATAGTTGAGATTAAAAACATTTTAATATTTTAAATATTTTTTATAATTTAAATATCTTTTAAACCGTTAATCTTAAGCAAAAAATAAAAAACGTAAAAAAACAAGAAAAACACGAAAAAAATAATTGTCGAAAGTATAACGAAATGTCTGTCTATAGAATGATAATTAAATGCTCGTCGTAACTGTATATTTTTTTTTCCGCTTAACGATTAACAGTTTGAAAGATATTAATATTTGAAAAAAAAAATTATTAAAGTGTTTTTTTTTTAATTGCTTGGATTAATTTCATCCATTATATCAAATAAAAATGGAAAATAGAGATTAATCTCTTGCTATGTAAAAAAAATTTGATTCTCAAATGAGTTTAAATCTTCTTTTAAACCAATTAATATTTCATTCATTGAAAATGACAACACAAATTACATAAATATTAAAAAAGAAAAAAAAAAAAAAAAAACCCGAAAAACTAGGTTTGAATATTTAATGGTTAAAGCTGTAACATTAAGGATGGGCGCAATAATGACCAGCAATGACCTTCATTTTGACTGTCTCATAGCTTTCTCTTTCCGACGACATAATAACAAACTTTTTGCCACTGTAAGGGCAAAAACTTAATCAAATCCGATCTAAGACAGTTTTTTTATTATTACATCTATATATATATATATATATATATATATATATATATATTTTCCTTATCGTAAACTTCTAATAATAGTAATGTTGTATTTTCAGTAATATCTGTTCCAATGCTTTTACAATATCATGAATATGATTGTATATATCGCCTAAACAATCAGGAGGAGACAAAAGTAGGTGTCATAAATTTTATATTATCTGATGTGAGTTTAGTTTTGTCTAGATAAATACTATCTTCGTTTCAAAATAATAGTTTATATTTTTGTTTCAGGATATCTCAAAATAATTGTACATTTTATTTTTTAAGTAAAAACTACTCCGTAGAAAACTTAGTTGGAGAATATTCTATTTAAGTTGTTGAAAATTAAATTGGTTTCACTTTTATTAAATTTTGTGATTTTTGTCTCCTGACAATTATTTTGAGACGGGGGGAGTATTTGAGAAATATAATAACAATAAGACACTTTTTGACACATTAAAAACATTAGTGAGATTAAAAAAAATGCAAAGAGACCTTTTATGTTTTGTTAATATTAAGGTGTTGTTTTTTAAACCCATAAAGTTTATTAATTAGATGTTATTGTAGGAGAAGTTCTTTAATCAAATGGTTGCGAGTGCAAGTAATGTTTATAAAATGAGTCGAGTTATTTAAAAAACCAAACATTCCTCACATACCAAGGGACTCATCCCACCATCCATTTAAAAAGAAATCAGTGGTTGAGATTAAAAGCATTTTAATATTTCACCCAATTTTTATAATTTAAATATCTCTTAAACCGTTAATCGTTAAGCGAAAATAATTACACCATCGCGACGAGCATTTAATTATCTTTCTATAGATAGGCTATTTGATATATTTTCGACAAATTTTTTTTTTTCACGTTTTTTTCGTGACCGAAAAAATCATATATGATATTACATATCATATCTTATATGATATTACATATCATATATGATATCACATATCATATATGATATGATATCACATATCATATATGATATGTAATATCATATATGATATGATATGTAGTATCATATATGATTTTTTCGGTCAGGAAAAAAAACGTGAAGAAAACGGAAAAAAAAATTTGTCGAAAATATATCAAATAGCCTATCTATAAAAAAATAATTAAATGCTCTTCGTAACGGTATATATTTTTTCGCTTAACGATTAACGGTTTGAAAGATATTAATATTTAAAAAAAAAAGATGAAATTTGGTTTTTTAAATTGTTGGGATTAATCTCATCCATTATATCAAAGAAAGATGGATGGTGAAGATTAGTCCCTTGCTATGTAAAAAAAGTTTGGTCCTCAAATAATCTTTTACCTTACAAAATATATGAGATAGATATATCTATTTGTCGTTAAAAAATAAAATAACAAACTTATTGATTAAATACTTGGTATACATTCTCTTTCTTTTTTTGGTTTTTCTTTTAATTGATATGTGCTTAGTAGAAAATACAATGATGCATAATGATTTTACTTGTCTTGACCACTTATATGAAGCGTCTGCTTTTTACCTTGAAAACCTTAAGTAGTATTTTTATGGTGGCATCACTTTAAATCTGAAAAGAACTTATAATCTTGAAAGAATGTGTTTCTTGTAGGATGTATTTGCGGGTGGAACTGATACATCAGCAGCAACTATGGAGATGGCAATTAGTGAGCTAGTAAGACATCCAAGAATAATGAAAAAATTACAATTAGAAGTGACAGAAATAGCACAAGGGAGATCCATGATTGTGGAAGAGGATTTGGAGAAGATGCATTATCTAAAAGCAGTCATAAAAGAGACATTGCGATTGCATCCACCAGTCCCGCTTCTTGTTCCTCGAAAATCAATTCAAGATGTCAAATTAATGGGGTATGACATTCCATCAGGCACACAAGTGATGATCAACGCATGGGCTATAGCGAGAGATCCGACCTCGTGGCAAGAACCAACAGTTTTTAAACCAGAGAGGTTCCTAACCAATTCGATGAACTATAAAGGGAATCATTTCGAGTGGCTTCCATTTGGTGGTGGTCGAAGAGAATGCCCCGGTAATCAATTTGCTGTAGCAGTCATTGAGCTTGCATTAGCAAATATTGTATACAAGTTTGATTTTGAATTGCCAAATGGAATCAAAGGCGAAGAGTTGCACATGAGTGAGACCTATGGCCTTGTAGTCCGTAGGAAGTCCCCTTTGATGATCATACCGAAGCCACGTTGCTAATGTTTGCTCATGGAATATAAACTTCAATCCCATGAAAATATGTTGTTTGTGATGGATGCTATAACTAGGGGCATGTTTGTTTGCTTGCTTGATTGTCATGTGAAAAGACTTTGTGTCGTGGTGTAAAAATGTAATATTGGTGATTAGTGGATAATCTATTGTTTGTTAATCTCAGCGATATAAAGTATACAGGGTTAAGCAACAAAATAGCAATGTATTTGCATTATTGTATCAACCAGGTTCTTCAAGTAAAAAGTGTTTGAGTATGTTAGATTTATGAACATAAATTAATAGATGTGTGTTAGGATCGATCTCGAGATCACGGGATTGCACACTTTACGTATGAAGAGTAAATGAATAATTATTTAGAAATGTTATATATAATTATTAATAAACACAAAACGAGTAACGACCGTTAGTATTTAACGGAGAATGACTAACGACCGTTAGACGAAGAAAAGGAAAGTAATACTTGTGAATAATTGGAAGGTCAAGAAGGTTCCGGAATCCCTAGGGGATACCTAAACCGATCGGCAAAGGGGGAGTTCCACCTCCTCAATGCCTTGGACTCCACGTTATCACTAGTATATATACAAACACAAGATTCATTGTTTCTCATCTCTTGTACACATAGTTCTTGGTGTTTTCTTTCTTTCTTTTGTCCATAAATCGATCCAACATAAACCTTTTATAAGGGATTTGATTTTAGTAAAACTCAAAATAGTTTTGTGTTTAAATTACTTGCATAATCTTTTACTTGAATTAGTACGTGTGTACAAGAACGTGATTCAAACATACTTTTGTTTGATTCTTGGATTGAATTACAAAAGAGGTAAGAGGTAATTCTTATGATACACATAAACCCTAATTAGGGTTCTTAATTTGAAGATTGCATTTGATTCTTGTTCGGGCTAGAATCACAAATGTATGTTTACTTTTATATTTGATTAATTAACTACATATTGTATGATCTTGTAATTGCTTCCGCTATGCTCACTTGATGTGTTTGGTTTATTTATATGATTGTCATGATATTATAATTCCAACAGTGGCATCTAGAGCCGTTATAATGTGTAATTAATTATCGAAACGCATAAAAATTGAATCTTGATTCGTTTAGTTACATGTTTTTAGGGTTTTTTGATTCCTAACCCTAATTTTTTATTGGGTCGATTTAGACCTTTTAGGGTTTTAGGGTTTTGGTTTTGATTTTTAATATGATTAGAAACCCTAGGATGTCATGTAATTGGTTATGCGTTTTAGTAAACGATCTTGGTGCAATATGTTAATTGTTAAGCATAATCCATGAAAAGTGCATGTTTGCATTGATTTATTGTGTGCATATTTAAATTGTTTAAATTGATGAACATGTAAATTTATTAATAGATGTCGAATTGGGGAAGACTCCAATATTAAGTAATCAATTATGTGCTATGTGGTATTTGTTTAGTTTTGGCTTACGCAATCGATTTATCGATGTATGTGGCTCTTTTTCCTAGAAGAAGAAAGTCTTAATTGAATAAATACATTATACACCTAGACTTGATTATTAATAGGACTATTGAATAAGATTTGCATGTTGCTACATGTTTTATACATATTTAATTGTTATGTTATGTATATGTTTATTTGGTTGTTTTATTTTTTTATTTTATATTAGTTGTTTTGTTTATTATTATGTTAGACATGTTTATAAACGTAAAGGATAATTTTCGAATAGAAAAAATAATATGGACTAAATAAATGGGGAAATTGTTTTGGTTTTTTAGAGCTTAAATTTCAAAAGATTGGTTGATTGATGTTTTAGTACGTAATGGTTAACTAGGCCCGACCGAAGTTTACACACTACAAGATGGGTATAAGGTTGGCTTCGCATTAAATTGTGGCCTTAGATAGGCAACATTCTGTCTTAACGCTCGTTTGTGTGTAAATTAGACTTACCGAACAACCATTACACGTACACTGTCATCTTAAGGGTGAATTCACCACAATTCCATAATGATTATTTGAAACACTAAGCCTTAGGGCTTATGCAAAAGTACGATATAATGGACGATAATTGTTGGTAATTCTTTAATTGGTGAACCCGATACCTCAATCAAAACTTTGCTATTTTATTCTTAGCAAATTGGTAATAAAATTGTTTTATAAAACCAATGTTATAAAGTTGTATGCATGCTTCTTCATACATTATTTTGATTACACGTCAAAATTAATACCCTTATAAAATTAAGTCAAATGCCATCTAATTAAGAACACTTGAAGTTGTAATTTACGTCATGTGAGAACTTGGCGAGATTGCAATGGAGAGGTAAATTTCGTAATTTCATTGCTAGCAGATCAACTGATGTAATGGATTTATGAGTTTGCAGTTTTTAAGTTAGACGACTTAAATTGAGTAGGAAGTGAGATCTTGGACTCAAGGCATTAAGATGGGGATGAAACATGCTTACATTACAAAGGTTTTGTGAATGTAAATCCCATAATGATCTAGGAATTGCAATATGACATTGGCAATTATTGTTCGACAATTACCTTGTTGAATTCTATCATTACTAGCAGATCAATTGATGTAATGGTACTATGTCAATTTGGATCCTTGCTTTAAGAAAATACTGTGGTTTATATAAATATATTTACCAATGGTTATTTTATTTTCTTAAATACCTAATTATTGAAAATACTGAAATTGAATTTTGTAATTCGTTTTAATGTATTAATGCAACATTCAAACCGTAAACGCACTTTGAGCTTTGGTAAATTGATCCTGTTCTGTTTTCAAACAAGTGTTTGATTAAGAATAATTTACTTAAAAGACAAAAGAAGTCTCCTTTCTATGAAAGAAGAGTGAGATACAATCCGATTCCTTTTCATGAATGAGAAAGGATAATAGGAATATTAGATGTGTCTAAATTCTAATATAACTCATAGCAAATTTTTTTTAATAGTTAAGAAAATTGCGAATATTTTCCATAGAGATTTTATCATCCTCATTCGGTGATTAAATTCTTAGTAACAAATATGATATTTGGTTAACAGAAAATTATGTATGACATTTTATGAGTTATTATATTTAGAAGCTAGACTAATTACCGCAAAATGGTAAAAGACAAACTAGTTTATTCATTTAGTTGTTTTGACTATTTAAAAGGTACTACATACATTGTGAGATGGTAGACCTGATAAGGAAGAAATTGCATGCCCAATTTTCAAGTTAATAGCATTTGGTGGATAGTCCATCATTTACGTAGTAGAATACACTTTTAGTGCATAAGTAATTGTTACGTATAGACATTCAAAGGTGTAGGAAAGTTAAAAGCATACTATTTTTTTTCATTGGATATGAAACATTTTAAATGTTGTCAAATTCAGTGGGAGTATTGGGTACTTATTACTGAATAAGAAATTTATGTAATGATCTTTAATTCAGTGGGAGTTACAAGCTTTGACATCTTGGTAGCTAAAGATAATTACTTTCCAAGTGTAGACACTCATACTTTTAAGGATAGTTGATTGGCTCCAAACGGTCAACCTAAATTGACCAGGGATGGTCAACAAGGTCAAACTACCTAGAGTCAATGCTCCGCGGAATATTAGGGTTTCCCCGGGTCGTTATGTCCCGACGAGGTGTGATGGTTATTAAACGGCTTCGTGATCGGGTGAATTTGGACAGGAAAGGGTTTGTGAATGGTTAAACTAGGGAATCTACAAAGAAATAGCTTAAACAAGCTATAAAGATGATTACGTGAAAGTTAGATACCTAAAAACGCTTGAAATATAAAAACGCGTACGTTTACGTTAAATATACGTGAACGTACAAAATAAAACGCGAGTTTTGGTAAAATAAAATACTTACAAAGATGAAAATCACATTTTTACAATCCTAATAATAAAATAAACTTTTTAGAAAATTAAAATTAATTTTTACACTATTTAATTAATTATTATTAATTAATAACAATTTATTAATTATTTAAATTAACCTAAATTATAACTAATTGTGAAATTACACTAGAAACATGAAAAATAATTTTGGAAAAATCTAAAATATTATAAAACTAATTTTCAAACTTAAAATATATTTTTTCCTACTTTTTATATAATTACGATTAATTAAATACTAATTTAAACTAATTAAAATTACACTAAATAATAGGAAAATGTAAAATAAGCTTAGAAAAATAAAATTAAAACTTAGAAAAATCTAAAATAATATAAAACTAATTTTAAAACAGAAAATATATTTTTAAGACTATTTAAATAATTACTGTTAATTATTAACTAATTATTAATTAATAAAAACTAATATTAAATATTAAAAATACTAAATGAAAAGAGAAAAATATGAAAAAATTACAGAAATTATTTCACAACTACAGGAACTTAGGAAAATTATAAAAACAGAAAGTACTTAAGGGAAATAAGCACTTAAGCAATAAGCTTCTTAAATAGAAGCTATCACTTTACGAAAATTTGGCTTTTTTGAGTTTTCTTTTTACAAAACTACTTTAATACCTAAAATATGAAACTTTAATAAAAGGACTTTGGTAGAATCTCAGGAATAAGCACTACAAGTGCTTATTAGCTTGACAGTTGACTTTGGTCAAACTGTCAAGCCATAAGCTTTAAATAAGCTCAGCAAGGGACCCACAGGTATAAATAAGCTATACTAGGATGAGGAAACTATGAAATAAGCAAAAGGAACCAGTAAAGTACAAGTAATAAGATAAAATTAAGCAATAAGCACTTCCCACATCTTGAATGCCAAACAGGCCTGATGGGCTACCTTTGCAAGCTAGTGGGACCCACTAGAGTGATTAGAAGCCCATGGTGAAGCTTGAACTGAAGAGATAAGCTTGAGGGCTTTTCAAAAATCCAGAGCTCACTCACTGGGGCCCACAGGTGAGACCAGGAGGGGGCATGGAACTTATGCCCACAAGCTGAACTCTCAGCATATACTCAGAAATGGACAAACAAGAGGACAATAGCAGCCCTAGCAAATGAGTTTGAAAGCCAAAGATAAGCACAGATCCTAAAAGCTAAGCTGAAAAGCTTCTCAAAAAGCTAAGAAGCTTGAAGTGGGGTCCACTTTTGAACACTGTGTGAACCAAAGAAGTTGGGTGTTTGGCTGAGTATCTGTGTGCAGGGCATAGCATTGCTCTGCAAGTGACTTTTATCAGGTGTGGACACCATAAATAAAATCCTAAAAATAAAAGCTATATGAGATTACAAAGATAAGCTGATAGACTACAATGTGTGAGAGTTTCACTGCCTAAGAACAAACACAAAAATCCATAAAAATCGTGCAATTTTGGGAAAAGTCTGAAATGTAACTTTTGACTTTTTGAGGAAACTTACAATTTTGACTTTGTTGAGCTTTTGATTGATCTAAATGACTGTAAACATGGTTATAAAGTGTATTAAGGCTTTAATAAACTTAACCCAACAACTCTTTAACTGATGTGAAGGATTTTGCAAATGGAAATCTAACAGTTGATAAGCTATGAAACTAAAACAAGGATTTGACTTTTTTTTTTTTTTTTTCTGAGAACTCACCAATAAGAATCTATGACTGAACTATCAATGACCATAGTAAGCTAAGGAAACAAACTAATCAACATTTAAATAACAAAAGCCTAGTAAACTTAGCCAAACCAAACACCCCTTCTGATTGACTGTTTGATGGTTTTGAGAGGCCAATGGTGAACCTGGGTATCAATACTGATTCTCAACCTAAGGTTTAAGCTATAAGGACCATACAAAAGCTATTTGATCAGGAAATAAGCACACTAACATGCATAAACTAAACTAGATAATTACACTAATGCAAGAACCAAAGGTGAGACATAAAGAGCAAACCTTAATTTAGTAACACCAAGCTCATCAGAACTTGTCACCAAGCTCAAATGAAACAGAAAGCAATCCCAAACACCTTGCTACTTCCCTTGTTCACAATGATACCCAAGATTTTGACTTTTGTTGACTTGTGGAAAAATTTTGCTAAATCAGTTATTGTTGATCACTAACCCCACTAAGAACTATGTTGAGCAATATTGAGCTTGAGTAAACCAGAATTAAACTTATTTAAGCTTATGAAAGCTATTTGAGCAACTTTGATATTTCACTCTAATTTATAAAAATGAACTAACACTGAACTTCAACAAGAACTGAATACTTTTATTTAAAAAAAATAAATTGAGTACTGAGACAGAGATTACAAGGCTTAATTAGAAAGTTACAATAGTTTCAACTACATTTTTACCTAAATTACACTAAAATGAAATAAAAACTAACTACTTAACCCTACTACTCTCTTCCGCTTCTCTTTTCTTTTACTTTTATAGAACCTGGATGCATTCTCTTTCTTTCCCACTTTGATTTATGGCCTTTGGATGAGCTTTGTGCAATCTTGGCCGTTTAACATGTTTGGCGGGAAAATTTCCAACTTGGCAGGGTGAGTGGTTTAGGTGAGACTTTAATGAGGAGGGGGGAATTGGAGTGGTGTTGGTGAGGAATTGGTGGGTGATTGGAGAGGAGGGGGGGGGGGGAGACAGGTTACTGGTAATTAGGGGGTGATGGTGGTGATTAGTGGGAGGGAAAAAAGGAGGTTAGGGGTGGTTGTTTGACCTGGTCAAATGACCAGGTTATTATTAAAAAGGGGAGCGGGTTTGGGCTTTGGTGTAGTTGGGCTTGGGAAGAAGTGTGGGCTGATGGAGTAATAAGGGTGTGGATTTTGTTGTTGGGTGGTATTAATATTAAGGGTCCGTTTGTTTTGTAACTTTAATTCACAAGGACCATTTTTGTAAAAAGCTGAAAATTGAGGGCTGCAAATGCCACTTTTCCAAACATAACTCAAGGGTCCAAACTTGCCAAGTAACAAATAAACCAAGAACCAACTTTGTATTTTTCCATTTTTCAAATTCCCGGGGACCAAATGTGACAAGTTGCAAAATACAGGGACCAAACATGTAAATTTCTCAAACTTCACCCCAAGGACTAAAAATTATTTTTGTAACTTCCCAAGGACCCAAAATGATTTTTCTTTCAAAATTATCCCACCAGGGACCAAATCTGCCAAAGTTTGAAACTCTAGGGACCAAAAGTGTAAATTTCCAAAACTTTTCCAATTTTTCACCAAAGGACAAAATATGACAACTTATGATTTCAAAAGGACCTTTGGTGATAATTTTCCATATTTTGAATATCCAGGGACTAGTTTTGTCAAATTTTGAAAGTTGAGGGACTGAAACTGCCAATTATGCAAACTTTGTACGTTTTTCATTTGTTTTTGCTCATTTTTCATCTAAAACATATAAAACACAATTTTGAAATATTTTCAGTATTTTGATGCATTACTGAGTGTTTTTGTATGTTTTGCAGTTCAGATTTGACCAAAAATGATGAGTGTTTGAGCACTCATCAATAGTCTTGTACGTTTCCTTACTAGACATTGTTGTTCTGTAACTACTCGTTATGCTAAAATCTATGATACAATCATATTGACTACATAAACAAATGCATGGCGTGTTGTTTATCAACTATATGAGGTTGGTCCATGCACAAGTGGAAGAAATGTTATTTTTAATGTGTGCAAGAAACAACTCATAAAGATATGATTTAATGGATTCTCTTGACTACAATGTAAGAGAATAAAGTTCTAATATGAATTATAATAATCTAATTCAAGAAACACTTGGTGTTACAATTTATGTTATGTGAGAGCTTAGCTAGATTGCAACAACAAGGTGAATTTCATATTTTCATTACTAGCAGATCAACTGATGTAATTGAACTATGAGAATTTGCAGTTTCTAAATTAGATACCTATTAGAACATGTGTCAATATGATATCAAGAGTACTTTAATTTGTATATTTATGAATTCATGGAATGACATAAATTAATAAAGTAATCTAATGCTGCTTCAATCTGAATATTTATGTGTTCTTAGAATGACATAAATAAATGAAGAAATAATGTTATTTACATTATTGTGAAGTAATAAATTGACTTGAAATTACTATTGAAACCAAAAGATGGTGTTCATAATTACTTTAGTTAAACATGTTTATGTTTCATTGTAAAGATATAAACATAAAGCCTTTTAATTGTTACAAGACTTATAATAAAGTAAGACGTTATCTTGTTATGTTTTTTAATTAAGACATATACATGAAGTTATTAAATTGTTAAATGACTTATAACGTATAGTGGGATTATAACAGTTTATGTTTTCTTGTAAAGACATGGACAAGAAGTGACTTTGTCAAAAGTACTTGTTTTATAAAGCATGCAATTGGCTTGAAAATTATTATACCATTAAAATGAATTAGTTGGTAAATTGACAAGCCAAAAGGAATATGGTTATCTTAAATATTGTTAGATTGTCTTACAATATTAATACTAATGAAATACCAAGTGTTTATGGTATGTTCAGTTAGGAAAATCAAACTCTAGTTATATTGTTTGATTGAAGATAACTATGACTTCTTTTCTTTCAAAAGTTATCAAGGTTAAAATATTGAGTATGGCTTGGACATATTTAATAAAACTCCAACCTAGAAGATTAATAAGACATCATCATATGATGGAATGTGATGAATTACATTAAGTCTTAAATTGAAGTTCTAAATTTGTTTAACTACTTATGAAGAGGTTATTAACAAAGTAAAGTCAGGAACTGTCAATATGTATTTGTAATATCCTAAAAGAGAACATTGTATTGTTGCTTTATTTGCTAAGTATTTAAAGATAGTCTTTAAATTACTAAAAGCAAGTGGGAGTTTTGATCTTTAAAAGATAAAATTACAAGATACATAATCTTCTAAAATACACTAGTAAATATCATGATGAAGTTTGACATTTGAATGTTAAATCTCAACATGATAATAAAGTTTGACATTTAAATGTTAAATCTCAAGATGATGGAATTATCATTCATAGAATAGCAATATATCTCAGATATTTGATTAATATGCTGAGGGCTATGATTTACAGGATTATTGTAAACCTGATAATCATTATGATACATTACCAAATATGAAATTGGGTAAAGTATACATGATATGAATGATTAAGATGCTGTCCATGAAGATAATCAATTTTAGAAACTTGGTTTATCTTAATAGTTAGACTAGAAAATGAAGATGAGTTTCTTCAAAGATAAGGTAACCATGGTGGTTTAAATCTTTATATAGAAATCATATGGACAATATTGTGCACGTATTTAATGCATGTCTTATGACAAGATTATTAATCACACTTAAGCAACTAACTGTGATTGAATATTCTTTTATAAACACATTAAATATATAAAGATTATGATTGTCATATTTATTTTAATTAATATGAAATTGACAATGGAATATCAAAACTCTTTCTTGAATGATTACTTGAGCGAGGACGATAAGTAATCAAAAGGAGTTTATGAATAAATATTTGGAAGTGTACAAAGTGCAATAATCCATGGATGGATAAATGCATGCATCTAGAAGATTACTATTATGTTTAATTATTAAATCCATGTTTTGATTTATAATTAAAATAAGATAATTTCTAAGTATTCCTAAAAGCTAGTGGGAGTATTATGTTTAATTTCTTAAATCATATATGTTGTAGAACATATAAAAGGTAACATTCCATATAAGTTAAAAAGCTAACTCTTAGTTTGGAATGAAACTTTAAAGATTTAGAAAATAAGACATACAACCTTGGAATGAATGTTTATTGTTAAAACATGAGCGGTAAATGAATCTAATATAACATGATATATCATTTAGAAAGTCTAAATGGATATGTATAACATGAATAAAATCTAAGTATGACTCAAAGATTTTTCATGAACATCATGTTTTGTTGTATCATGCTTGATTACAAGATGATTTGACAATATTAATATCTAATTAAAAGTTATTAGATAACTTGTGTAATATTCTAAAAGAATATGTTTGATTATAGAATCACATCCTAAATCTAAATCTAGAATAGCTTCCAAATTCTATAGATAAACAATTTTTCAATTGTTGTGAAAATTGTCATACTCAACAAACTTGGAAGTTTGAAGGGCATCAAACATTACACAATAGATATTAATGTTTACAGAAGGTTTGTTGGGAATTCTGTGAAGTAAGAATTCTGCTGCTGTTTCTGCTGAAAGGATTCTGCTGAAGAGTTGGTTTCTGCTGAAGCAGTGTATCTGCTGAAGACTAGTTTCAGCTTTATTAGTTTCTGCGGATATAGTATTTCCGTATTTTATGTAATGTAGTTTGGATATGCATGAGTTTATTTAGGAAGTGATAATGCATATCTTTTAGAAGTTTTAGAATATACGTTTCTTGTGAGACGGTTTAGGGTTCCTTGAGTATAAAAGGAACACACGGTTTATGTATTGTATAACTTTTAGAGAATTCTTAATATTATTAAAAGATCCATAGAGGATCAAGAGTTCTTAGTATCAAGCTTGTGTTTTGTTTCCGCTTTATAAATACAAGTTGCAGAGATTGTCTATTAGTGTGTTATTGATTACAGTGACATTACTAACGATTCTAGAGTGCTCAAGAAGATCTATCAAGGTCTATAGCTCAACAAGTGGTATCAGAGCCTCGAGAGAGTCTCTGCCATACTAAGAAACACAAATCTTACACCTTTACAATCCAAACAAATCAACAAACATGCCTGGATCGGATGATGATGTAGATACAACCCAGAACATTAACACCACTTCTCTTCAACAACTCAATCTCTCCAACAGTAATGCTAAGTTTCCATACTTGAAGAATGCAGAAGATTATCATCTGTGGTCCATGAAGATGCAGAACTGGGTCACAAACATTGATTGGAATCTGTGGGAGGTTGTTAAGAAAGGGAATAGTCTGAAGAAGCATGTTACAGATGCTGATGGAGTTGTTACTATAGTAGGACCCAAAACTGCTGAAGAGATTCTGGCTGTGCAGAGGGAGAGTAAAGTCAGAACTATTTTGCTCCAAGCTATACCAGATGACCATATGGGTGACTTCCATTTTATGGAGGATGCCAAGGACATTTGGATGGCTATAAAAGCAAGATTTGGTGGGAATGAGGAATCAAGAAGACTGCAGAAGTCTATGTTGAAGCAAAAGTTCCAAGAATTTCAGATATCTGAAGAAGAGGGAATTCATAAGGGTTATGACAGGTTTCATCGAATATTAAGTCAACTTAATCAGTTGAAGGCTAGACCCGACAATGAAGACTGCAATTCTAAATTTCTGAGATCTCTGCCGCCATCTTGGTTACAAGTTTGTATTGCTCTCAAGACAAAAGGTGGGTTGGACATGATGTCTTTTGATGACCTCTACAATAGGCTTAAATCACTTGAGCCTGATGTTAGAAGTCCCATTCGTCCATCCACTCATTCTGCATTTGTTGGTGCCTCTACTAAACCTGTGCATCAAGCCTCAAGTTCATATTCATCAGGAGCATCTTCTCAAACTTATAATCAAACTGCTCCTAAATCAAGATCAAGTAGTGTGTTGGAAGATCTTTTTCATTCATTTGTGGCTGAATATGAACCTCAACAGTTTATTGCTTATGAGGACTTTGAACAGGTAGATCCATTGGAAATGGAGGAGATGCACTTGAAATGGGAGCTAGCAATGATCTCAATGAACATAAGAAGGTTTGAAGCCAAGTCTGGAAGAAAGTTTGGTTTTAATGGAAAAGAAGTAGCAAGGTTTGATAGAAGGAAGGTTAAATGCTACACTTGTGGTCAAGTGGGACATTTTTCAAGATAATGTAAAGAAAGAAAGGCTGGAGATGAAGTTAGATATGGCTCTTATCCATTGGAAGCAGGGAATAACAAGACTGTACCTTCAAAGGCAATGGTGACTCTGGATCACCAAATTGATTGGGCTGATCATGAACCTGCTGGAGAGGAAGCTTCTACTTCTTCACAAGTGAATCTGCTGGCATTCACACCTTCAGAAGACAAGAAGGAGCAAGTCTCCTTGATGGGAATCTCTCAGGTAACCAACTGTGTGTTTGGATGTAGTGTAAGATACAATGAGCTTAAACAAGAATTTGATGAATTGAAACCAAAATACAATGAGTGTTATGTTGAAGTAGAGTCTTATAAAATGGCTTTAAAAACATTAGAGAAACAAAAAGTATGGTTTCAAAAGAATCAAGTTAAATATGATGAAAAAGTAAGAGTTCTAGAAAGTGATTTAGAGGTTGCTAAGATAGAATTAAAACGTACTGAAAAAGAGAAGTCTGATTTAGAAAAAGAAAAACAAGAGTTCCAAGCTAAATTAGATAAAGAGATAGCTGGTCGTATGAAATGGCAGGAAGGGGCATCTAATCTGAGTAAATTAATTGATGGTCGCCAATCTGTTAGGTCTAGAAAGGCATTAGGATATGAGAAGTATATTGACCCTGAAGAGCTAACCTATCCTGATATATCTAGTGTTTTTGACCCTGAACCAGCCTTAGCTTATCAAACACCTGTTAAATATGTTAAGGAAGGGGGAATGAATGCTGTGCCTGGACCTATAAGAGGGGAACACATGCCTATAGACTTGTCCAAACCTTTTGACTTTGATGGATCATATCATTTATATGGCAAAAAGTCAACTGACTTACAAGACCCTATTGTGAAATCTAATGACTTTGTCTCTTGTTGTAACAGTGACAAGTCTTCTGATGAAGGGTCTACCTCATTTACTAGCTGTGATTCAAGTGAGAAGTCGGACCTGCCCAAGACCATGCCCAAGACCACTCCCAAAACCATACCAAAGACATCACCCAAGACTCCTCACAAGCCTTCTAGAGTTGCTGCTGATAACAAGACAGTTTCTACTGAAGACTTGTTTTTAAATTCTTTGCATAATAATACTTTTGGCTTTGTTAAAAACAATTCTGTTTGTCATGGTGATTTGAATACTTTTTCATGTTATGGAAATTCTTTTGGTTTAAATACATCTTCTAAAAGGAAGAAGTGTTTTGTGTGTGGAAGTAAATATCACTTGATTAAGGATTGTACATATCATGAGCAAAGAATGGGTGCATGTGGTAGTCAAAGAAAAACTAGGCAAATGTGGAAAAATGTTAGTGAAATACCATCTTTTGTTCCACATCAGCAGAAACCTAATTCTGCTGAATCTCATTTTTCATGGAGAAGAACCAGTACTAGACCATATGTTCGACCCACTTGTTCTTTCTTTTATAATGGTTATTGGCCTAATCACTTTGACTCAATGTGTAATGGTGGTGGGAAATGGAATACTGCTGTGAAGCCCTCAGCAGGTTGTTCTTGGACTAAGAAGGGACCTAATATGTATTACAGGCCCAAGAACAATGGTGGATCTAAAACATCTACATGGCCTATTACTCATGATCCACAAGGCAGGCTCAAGTCAGCAATGACTTGAGTCTCCAATGTGTACTAATTTTGTATATTTTGCTGTTGTTGTAGGAACATCCTTTGAAAAGTACTGAAGTTGGTATTGTTGATAGTGGTTGTTCTAGAAGTATGTCAGGGAACAAGGATAAGATGCATGACTTTGAGCCTATTGAAGGAGGAGGCACTGTAACCTTTGGTGGTGGAGATGGCAAAATTACAGGGAAAGGAACCATTAAGACATCCTTGTTAGATTTTGAAAATGTTTACTATGTGAAGGAACTGGAGCACTTTAATCTAATCTCAGTATCACAAATTTGTGACACTAAGCATAAGGTTTTCTTCTCTGAAGATGAGTGTCTTGTACTTTCCAAGGACTTCAAACTCCCAGAAGACACAACTGTATTGCTGAGAGTTCCTAGAACCTTCAACTTATACACATTCAATCTGAATGATGTTCAGCCTGAAGGTGATCTAACATGTTTGGTAGCCAAAGCTTCCCTGGATGAATCCAATAAATGGCATAGAAGAATGGCACATGTGAATTACAAGACCATCAACAAGTTATCCAAACTTGGTCTTGTTAAGGGCTTTCCTTCTAAACTCTTCACCAATGAACACAATTGTATTGCTTGCAACAAGGGAAAGCAACACAGAGCCTCTTACAAAACAGTCCAAGCAGTGAGCACCATTTCAGAACCTCTTCAGTTGCTGCACATGGATCTCTTTGGTCCAACCCCCATTAGAAGTATTGATCACAAGTACTTCTGCCTGGTTATCACAGATGATTATAGCAGGTTTTGCTGGGTATTCTTTCTCAAAACTAAGGATGAAACAACTCCAATCCTGAAAGACTTCATAATCTTAGTTGAGAACCAGCTGAATAAAAAGGTTAAAGGAATTAGGTGTGACAATGGTACAGAATTCAAAAATGTTGTCTTCATAGAATTCTGTAAGTCTAAAGGGATTAGAAGGGACTATAGTACTCCAAGAACTCCACAACAAAATGGGGTTGCTGAAAGGAAAAATAGAACCCTCATTGAGGCAGCAAGATCAATGCTTGCAGACTCCAAACTACCCACCATGTTTTGGACTGAAGCAGTCAGTACTGCATGTCATGTCTTGAACAGGGTATCCATCACTAGACTTCATGTCAAGACACCTTATGAACTTCTCACTGGGAAAGTTCCACACATACATTACCTTAAGCCTTTTGGATGCAAGGTGACTATTCTGAATACTGCTGATATACTGGGTAAATTTGATGGGAAAGCTGATGAGGGATATATAGTTGGGTATTCAGCTCATAGCAAGGCCTATAGGGTTTATAATCTGAATGCTAAAAAGATTGAAGAGACCCTTAATCTGAGATTTCTTGAAGATCAGCCTAATATTCAGGGACAAGGCCATTCTTGGTATTTTGACCTAGACTATTTGACTGACTATTTAGGTTATACTAGGCATGCTTCTAATCCTGATGCAGGTACCAAAGATTCAAGTTCTAACCCTGCAGGTTCCATGGATGATGACTCAGAATGTGAGTCTGAGCCAGAAGAGAATACCTTTGTTGTACCATCTTTTCCACCTAACCATTTTGTAGGTAATCACTCTGCTGCTGAACAAATTGATGAGTCACATTATGCAGAAGATCTTGCAAGATTGCAGAAGCAGGAACATGCTGCTACTAAGGAAGCTCAGAAACTCAATGACAAGGTTACTCAAGAGACTGAAGCTATCCTACATTAGTCAGCACAAGCAGTCAGTGGAAACAAGGATACTGCTGAAGGCACACCTATTCCCACTGATAATGTCAAAGATGCTGTTTCTGCTGATGCTCACTCTCCCATCTCTACTGAAGTCTCTGCAGATTTTGATAAGCCCTTTACCAGATTTCCAAGTCCTTCTGATCTTGGGAATTATCAACCAAAGCCTGGCTTGTTTAACTCAGCTTCATATGATACTGAGTTTGGGCCTACACTCACCAACATTGATGCCAACATTGATGTTCCACCTACAGCTACCAAAAGGATTCACAATGCTCATCCCCTATCCAAGATTATTGGTGATCCTAAAGACCCTGTTCGAACTAGAAGCACTGTCAAGAATACAAAATATGGAGAAGTTGCTTTTATCTCTTATGTCTACAATCAAAAGAGGAACAATCACACAGACTTCAAACATTGTTTGTTTGCATGCTTTCTTTCTCAGATTGAACCAACTAGTGTTCCTCAAGCACTGGCTGATTCAAGTTGGCTTGAGGCAATGCAAGAGGAGATGCTGCAATTTAAGAATCAGCAGGTTTGGATTTTAGTTCCTCTTCCTGATGGTAAATATGCCATTGGAACAAAATGGATTTTGAAGAATAAAAGAGATGCCAGGGGTATTGTGGTGAAGAACAAAGCAAGACTAGTGGCTCAAGGTTTTAGACAAGAGGAAGGCATTAACTATGATGAGGTCTTTGCACCAGTGGCCAGAGTTGAAGCTATAAGGATATTTTTGGCCTATGCCTCTTACATGGGCTTTATGGTTTATCAGATGGATGTTAAAGGTGCTTTCTTGTATGGAGAGATTGAAGAGGAGGTTTATGTGACTCAACCCAAGGGATTTGAAGACCCTGATCATCCTGAGTATGTGTACAAAGTTGTCAAAGCTCTCTATGGACTGCATCAAGCTCCCAGAGCTTGGTATGCTAGACTTTCCACATTTCTGCTGAAGAATGGCTACAGAAGAGGTGCCATTGACAAGACTTTATTTCTCAAGAAAGATTCTAGGGATATTATTCTTGTGCAGGTGTATGTGGATGATATTATCTTTGGTTCTACCAAAGAAGCATGGTGTAGAGAGTTTGAGGATTTGATGAAGGGAGAATTTCAGATGAGTGCCATGGGAGAACTCACTTTCTTTCTGGGTTTGCAAGTTCAGCAGAAACCTGATGGTATATTCATACATCAGGAGAAATATGTAAAAGATATGTTGTCCAAGTTTGCTATGGAAAATGTCAGGACTGCCACTACTCCATATGAGGCTCCCAAACCAAAGAACAATCTTACTCCTGATCTTCCTGTGAATGTTCATTTATACAGGTCTAGGATTGGTTCTTTGATGTACTTGACTACCTCAAGACCTGACATTACATTTGCTGTGAGTGCATGTTCCAGACACCAAGTCACTCCACTTACTTCTCATATGAATGCTGTCAAGAAGATTTTTAAGTATCTTAAAGGCCAACCAAACTTAGGTTTTTGGTATCCCAAAGAGTCTCCATTTCAGCTAGCAGCTTATAGTGATAGTGACTATGCTGGTGCCAATTTGGATAGAAGATCCACAACTGGAGGTTGCCAATTTCTTGGAAGAAGACTGATTTCTTGGCAATGCAAGAAACAAACCATAGTTGCTACCTCTACTACTGAAGCAGAGTATGTTGCTGCTGCCAATTGTTGTGGACAGGTTCTATGGATTCAGAATCAATTACTGGATTATGGGTATAACTTCATGAATACTACCATTTTCATTGACAATCACAGTACCATTTGTATTGTTAAAAATCCAGTTTTTCATAATAGAACCAAACATATTGAAACCAGACATCACTTTATAAGGGATGCTTATGAGAAACATTTGGTTAAAGTGGTCAAAATTCACACAGATGAAAATGTGGCAGATTTATTAACCAAGGCATTTGATGGACCAAGGTTTCAGTATTTGGTGGTCCATATTGGAATGCTAAACCCTTAACTGCAAAGTTTAAGGGGAGGCATAAGCCTCAGGGGAGGCATATGCCTCAGGGGAGGATGATGACTGTAAACTTTGTATTAGTTTGTATATTATCTCTGAATTTGTAACACTAACCCTCTAACAGTTGTGCAAGATGTTTGGTGTATTTGCTTGTTTGATGTTTGTTTTGCAGATGTTCTGAGAATGAAAGTCCCATGATAAATGTCACCAAGAGCGAGTGTCAAAGGAATGTGGTCAATATGCTGAACATGGTTTCTACTGATCAATTGAAACATGCTGAAGGTCTTACACAATGGATAAATTCAAATAAGATCTTTTCATTCATTCATAGAAACAAGTTACAGCTTACATTCAATGTTACAATTGAGATACAATGACCATTCCTAAACTATTGGCTAATTCAGTACTACTAGCTTCTATCAATTATTACAAAATACTTGAGGCTATGACAAGTACAATGAAGAAGCTGAAGATGAAAATGTAAGAAGAAGAGAAGGAAGACTGGGAAGATGCTCATGAATTAAAGTCAGGAGAATACTCAAGAACTTTGCCTCATGGTTACATTCCTCAGTCACCTACTTCAGCTTCTCCTTTCCCTTACGTATGATCTCAGACTTCTTGCTCTGTCCAATATGTTCTTGATGTGGAAGACCAGGTCCTGGAGCAGGAAGATCCAACACCAAATTTTGTGATGTTGGAAGAGATGGATCCCTAGTACTTGATCTTGGTTGGGATCTCTCTGGTGTGGAAGGAGGAAGAAAGGATGGATCTTCATGTTCTTCCTCTGAAGAGTCTTCATCAGAGGTATAGATGAAGGGAGAGACATGCTCTCTCTCAGCAGGATTGGGTACATTGCTTGGTTCACCCTTCAAATGAGCATTCCACTGCTTTTCTTGTGCATCCCATCGGTTCTCCAATGCTCTTTCAAAGTCAGAACCTTCAAACCCCCATGGATATGGTGGTATATCTTCTTCTGATGATGGAGAAGAGGAATTTGGATATGAGGTTTCTGGGTGTGAAGACATGATTTGAATGGTGAATTGGGGTTAATCAAAAATTAGGGTTTGAAAGATAATTTGGGAAATTTGATGAATGAGATGTGTTATTTGGGGTGATTAAATAAGGCAATTTTAGGAGTTACGATATTTAATGCGAGTTGGGTGGCACAGTAAAACCAAGATATTGACCGAAGATATTTTTACCTTTGGTTGATTCTGCTGAGGTTTGACTATGCTTCAGCAGATTTGACTTTCATTGCTGCTGAAGGGTTAATTTTCAAATTAGAAGTTTTGTCAGACTTGGTCAATAAGTTGTTCCGATAATTTTGACCACGATTGGGGAACTTCCAAATTTAACTCACTCTGCATATCTTTTCGAATCAAAATTATTCGCTTATCACTTCAAATAAACCCATTATTCTCTGGAGTAATTCATAACCATCTCACACACATTCAGTCAAATGGCTCAACTTGAATTGAAGGGCGACCATAACAAATATGCTATTCTGAAAACAAAGATGGAACATGAAGAATTCGATTTGATGGTGGAGTTTCTACAAAGGTCGAAGATCCATTATGCTTTGACTTATTGTCCCAATTTGGTGTGTGAATCCCTGGTGAAGCAATTTTGGGCATCTGCTACTAAGAGATCTGCTACAGAGATTGTAGCTGAAATAGATGGTGTAGAATATGTGGTGACAGAAGGGTTGATAAGGGCAAAGCTTCAGTTGGATGATGAAAATGGTGTGTATCATTCCAACACTGCAGAGATTCTTGCTGGGTTAAGAGAAGCTGGATATCAAAGTACTGATACATCCAAGTGGCACAAGAATCAATTTTGTCCAAAGTGGAGGTATTTGGTGCGTCTGCTGCTTCAATGTATAAGCAACAAGTGTGGTGGATGGAATCAGTTCTCTCTGCAATTGGGTTGTGGTATTGTTTGTCTTTCTAAGGGTGAAACTTATAATTTTTCTAAGTTTATTTTTGAAAATATGCTAGAAAATATGGATAAGGAACAACATAAGTTTTTAATGTACCCTAGATTCTTACAAATAATCTTAGACATAACCACTGAAGATATAACCCATATACCCATTAAAAGTCTAGGTTCTAAGTTGTTTGCCTCAATGAAAACTAATTATACTGGGGAACATCACCCTATGTTGGAAGCCATGTTGCCACAAGGCAATGCCAATGTAGTTGAGGGTGATGATGCTGGTAATGTGCCTGCTCCTAATGCTGCTGATGATGGTAATCCATCATCTTCTGGTGTTGCTGCTGATGGTAATCCTTCAGTGGTAATGGAGGAAGTGCCAGCTACAACTGCTGAACCTTTACCTGATTCTACTGACTTACCACCACCTACCCCTGTACATATGTCAACAAGTCCTACCATTTCACCAGTTCAGGATGCTCCAGCTGAGCAAATTCATGAGTTTGAAGATGACTTACAGACTTTTGAACCTGATCTTACTAGACTACCTTCACCCAGTTCTTTGGGAGAACAAATAAATGTAGGTTCTCCTAATGTTGTACATGAGTCTGTTTCTCCTGCTGGGTTCAATGAAGCTCCACATACCACTGAGCAATCTGCTGGTAGAGCATAGGACCCTATTACTCTCACATTTGTATATGATTCTCTTAGCAGGTACATGAAAATGACTGAAGATCTCCAGAAAGAACTTGCTGAGACCAAGACTACTCTTGGTAATGAAATTCAAAGTTTGAAAAGCAAGGTTACAGATTTGGAGGCACAGCTAAGTCGGCAAAAGCAAAGTAAAGATGGATTGGATTCTACTGAAGTAGCAAAGGAGGCAAATTTGGATTCTCTTGAGATTCTAGCTGAAGTTGCTAGACAGTCTCATGTTGTTCCTCCTAAAGCTGCTGCAACACCTCAATCTAAACCAATAATACTAGTTCAAAGAAGAAGTACAAGACAGTATTTGGCAAGGAAAGCTGCTGAAGCTTCAAAAGTATCTGGTGGTGATAATGATGTGCTGATGACTGAAGCTGTGGATATACTTCAGGAGAAACAATCATTAAGTAGGGTTGCTGCTGATCAAGCTGCTGACAAAGGAAATACATCAGGAGAAACATACTTTGTAGCTGGGAGAGAATACTTGAATTCTCCTGTTCATCATTCATCTGAGAATATACAAGTTTCTTCTGATAAAGAGGTTCAAGATGTACATGATGAACCTATGGCAGATGTGAATGTGTCTAATGATGATGTTGCTGCAGCTAATGTTCCTCATGATGGTTTGGATGAGCTTGTAACTGCTGAAGACAGAGCTGGACAAGGTAAATTATTACAAGAATGGGAAAATTATATGAAGAGTGCTCAAGAAGATCTATCAAGGTCTATAGCTCAACAAGGTTTTAAGAGCATATTGTTGTTTGCATACGATAATGCTAATGAAATTGAGATGACACTCAATACTAGTTATGGTAAGGATTTCATCCTTGGCTATTACTAATTATGCTTACTAAAAGCATAGTTGCATTATACATTAAGAGAATAAGAATACTTTAAACTTTAAAAAGTTTGGAAGTTTGATTATCATAAATTGGTGGTTAAGGATGTCACGCATTTTATGAAATATTATATGACATAATCAAAATAGTTGAGTATGCATATATAAGAACTTCAATAGTTGAATTCTTGAAATAAGTATTCTTAAAATTCCAATAGATCAAAGTTGGATGATTTATGCCTTGTCAACAAGTATGAATGTCATTACTTGAGATATAATTCATCAACAAGAGTTATCATGCATTGATCTATTTAGTATTTGGATAAGGGATATTAAACAATTATTATAATAAATTTAAATACATGGTATGTTTAATTTATAATATATTGTATCCTGTTTTTACATGTTTAATCCATGAATAAATGTTATTCTAAATTGTCCGTTGTCAGTTAATAATATGAGAATATTATTAAATCAAGACAAATCTAAAGGTTGGTATAATATACTTAAATTATATTGATGCGTAGTCATGCCATTTCAGATGATATTCAATGATACCGAATATAGGACTTATCCCAACTACATGATGTTACTTTATGGATCTTGTCATTAAGTAAATCATAAGAAGTTATCCTCAGACTTGAGATGCAAGATAAGTGTCATGAATGTAGTACATTTTTGTGGAACAACTTAACGCTATACGTAACTGGTATTTATAAGGGTTGTTTTCGGAAGTGTTACAAAGTTTGTGGGTTTTGCTTGTAGTCAAGATAGAATTTGTTCCTTCAAATTTATTTTTGGAGTTTAATACTGCTGGGCCCCTCGTAGGGTTGTCAAGATGTTTGCATGGCCGTGCCCAAGATCTCCTCTGAATATGTTCAGAAGATTTGGTAATCTTGATCAATCACAAACAACGAGAAACAGAATGGTTAATTAAGGAATGACTTTAATCCATATCCTTATTAACGTGGTATTAGAAACAAAAGGATAATAATAATGAGAAATCATTAAAAGGTTTTTCCAGGAGCCTTACTCGAGATCGTACTAGAGGCATCGGCGTGTTGCAAGACGCTAACCGATGTGATCACACTATTAAGATATGTCCAAGTGAGAGCTGTTAGATTTATGAACATAAATTAATAGATGTGTGTTAGGATCGAACTCGAGATCACGGGATTGCACCCTTTACGTATGAAGAGTAAATGAATAATTATTTATAAATGTTATATATAATTATTAATAAACACAAAACGAGTAACGACCGTTAGTATTTAACGGAGAATGACTAACGACCGTTAGACGAAGAAAAGGAAAGTAATATTTGTGAATAACTGGAAGGTCAAGAAGGTTCCGGAATCCCTAGGGGATACCTAAACCGATCGGCAAAGGGGGAGTTCCACCTCCTCAATGCCTTGGACTCCAAGTTATCACTAGTATATATACAAACCCAAGATTCATTGTTTCTCATCTCTTGTACACATAGTTCTTGGTGTTTTATTTCTTTCTTTTGTCCCTAAATCGATCCAACATAAACCTTTTATAAGGGATTTGATTTTAGTAAAACTCAAAATAGTTTTGTGTTTAAATTACTTGCATAATCTTTTACTTGAATTAGTACGTATGTACAAGAACGTGATTCAAACATACTTTTGTTTGATTCTTGGATTGAATTACAAAAGAGGTAAGGGGTAATTCTTATGATCCACATAAACCCTAATTAGGGTTCTTAATTTGAAGATTGCATTTGATTCTTGTTCGGGCTAGAATTACAAAGGTATGTTTACTTTTATATTTGATTAATTAATTACATATTGTATGATCTTGTAATTGCTTCCGCTATGCTCACTTGATGTGTTTGGTTTATTTATATGATTGTCATGATATTATAATTCCAACAGAGTATATGTAATCTAATTTGAATATAGTTTGGGAAATTTGCAAAACAAGATGATACCTATTTTCAATTTCACTCAATTTTGTGACATATTGTTAAAAACTTAAAACTAGAACACCAAATCAAGTTTTTCCGAGTTTACCCTTCTCCACCCACTACACATCTATTTCTCACCTATTTATCAATTTATATAATAGCATACTACTTCTCCAACGTAAAATAATTGGCCATATCCTCTCGCGCGCACCTCCATTCTTCCCGAAAATTACATTGTCTTCACCATCGTCTCATTTCAATCAAGATGACACATGTCTCATCCATTTCATGCACATCATATTCTGACATGAACAAAGTCGGAGATGCTGCGATCAAGCTGCCAAGTGAGAGCCGAGTCACATGCTAATGAAACAAGACGCCGTTCATACCCAACAGGTTATAGTCTGCGACATATTGTGAAGCGATTATGATTGTTTTAACAGAACGACAAGGGCCCCACGATATTTGACAAAGCCGGAATTTTCCTATAAAAACATTTAATTATAAGTTAGACTTTAAAATTACACATGTGAATTGCCTATAAATATGTACTCATCCAGTTTCAAAGAATTTTATACAACCACATACTTCCGGCTCACCATGTCATTATTATGGATCATATCTCTCCACATCAATGTCTTCAACAACCATTAAATATTGGATGTTTTTATCAAATGTTAACAACATAGTTAAAACGAACCATAAGGATTCGATGAACATGAATTATATCCATCATTTTCCATATGGTTTCCGCATCGATCCTTGTGTTCACCAAGTTCTGATGGTATCTGTAGCAAAAATACTTTACTTTTGGCGTGCAAGTTTACAACCTGGCAGATCACAAGTGAAACATGACGCCTTTTGATTTCTAGCGCTTCTTTAACGATGGTTTTGGAGAGATGTGAACGGTACAGGATGTTAAAGATGATGCTCAAGATGTCAAAGTAGTTTTTTTATTTTAATTAATTCCTGCCGTAAATGAAGTGTGAACCCACTGCGAATGCATTTTGGATGTATTTAAATTTATGTACATTGGGAAATCGGTCTATTTTCTAGTAATTCATTTATTAGTATTTTTTAATAAACTTTCACCTGTTTATTTATGAAGGTGAATAATTACTGTTGGGAATTCTGTGAAGTAAGAATTCTGCTGCTGTTTCTGCTGAAGGATACTGCTGAAGAGTTAGTTCCTGCTGAAGCAGTATATCTGCTGAAGACATAGTTCAACATTATTAGTTTCTGCGGATATAGTATTTCCGTATTTTATGTAATGTAGTTTGGATATGCATGAGTTTATTTAAGAAGTGATAATGCATATCTTTTAGAAGTTTTAGAATATACGTTTCTTGAGAAACGGTTTAGGGTTCCTTGTGTATAAAAGGAACACACGATTATGTATTGAATAACTTTTAGTGAATACTCTTATTATAATTAAAAAGATCCATAGAGGATCAAGAGTTCTTAGTATCAAGCTTGTGTTTTGTTTCCGCTTTATAAATACAAGTTGCAGAGATTGTCTATTAGTGTGTTATTGATTACAGTGACATTACTAACGATTCTAGAGTGCTCAAGAAGATCTATCAAGGTCTTATAGTTCAACAAGTGGTATCAGAGCCTCGAGAGAGTCTCTGTCATACTAAGAAACACAAATCTTACACCCTAAAAATCCAAACAAATCAACAAACATGCCTGGATCTGATGATGATGTTGATACAACTCAGAACATTAACACCACTTCTCTTCAACAACTCAACCTCTCCAACAGTAATGCTAAGTTTCCATACTTGAAGAATGCTGAAGAATATCATCTGTGGTCCATGAAGATGCAAAACTGGATCACAAACATTTATTGGAATCTGTGGGAGGTTGTCAAAAAGGGGAATAGTCTGAAGAAGCATGTTACAGATGCTGATGGAGTTGTTACTATTGTAGGTCCCAAAACTGCTGAAGAGATTCTGGCTGTGCAGAGGGAGAGTAAAGTAAGCTATTCCAGATGACCACATGGGTGACTTCCACTTTATGGAGGATGCCAAGGACATTTGGATGGCTATAAAAGCAAGATTTGGTGGGAATGATGAATCAAGAAGGTTGCAGAAGTCTATGCTGAAGCAAAAGTTCCAAGAATTTCAGATATCTGAAGAAGAGGGAATTCATAAGGGTTATGACAGGTTTCATCGAATATTAAGTCAACTTAATCAGTTGAAGGCTAGACCCGATAATGAGGACTGTAATGCTAAATTTCTGAGATCTCTGCAGCCATCTTGGTTACAAGTTTGTATTGCTCTCAAGACCAAAGGTGGGTTGGACATGATGTCCTTTGATGACCTCTATAATAGGCTTAAATCCCTTGAGCCTGATGTTAGAAGTCCCATTCGTCCATCCACTCATTCTGCATTTGTTGGTGCCTCTACAAAACCTGTGCATCAAGCCTCAAGTTCATATTCATCAGGAGCATCTTCTCAAACCCATACTCAATCTGCTCCTAAATCAAAATCCAGTAGTGTGTTGGAGGATATTATTCATTCATTTGTGGCTGAATATGAATATCAGCAGTTTCTTTCTTATGAGGATTTTGAACAAGTGGATCCATTGGAGATGGAGGAGATGCACTTGAAATGGGAGCTTGCAATGATCTCCATGAACATTAAGAGGTTTGAAGCCAAGTCTTGAAGGAAGTTTGGTTTTAATGGAAGAGAGGCAGCAAGGTTTGATAGAAGGAAGGTTAAATGCTACACTTGCGGTCAAGTGGGACATTTTTCAAGAGAATGCAAGGAGAGAAAGGCTGGAGATGAAGTTAGATATGGCTCTTATCCAATGGAAGCAGGAAATACCAAGGCTGCACCTTCAAAGGCTATGGTGACTCTGGATCACCAAATTGATTGGGCTAACCATGAACCTACTGGAGAGGAAGCTTCTACTTCTTCACACTGCTGGCATACTCACCTTCAGAAGACAAGAAGGAGCAAGTCTCCTTGATGGGAATCTCTCAGGTACATAACTGTGTGTTTGGATGTAGTGTAAGATACAATGAGCTTAAACAAGAATTTGATGAATTGAAACCAAAATACAATGAGTGTTATGTTGAATTAGATTCCTATAAAATGGCTTTAAAAACTTTAGAGAAACAAAAAGTTTGGTTTCAAAAGAATCAAGTTAAATATGATGAAAAGATAAGAGTTCTAGAGAGTGATTTAGAAATTGCTAAGATAGACTTAAGACGTACTGAAAAGGAAAAGTCTGACTTAGAAAAGGAAAAACAAGAATTACAAGCTAAATTAGATAAAGAGATTGCTGGTCGTATGAAATGGCAGGAAGGGGCATCTAATTTGAGTAAATTAATTGATGGTCGCCAATCTGTTAGGTCTAGAAGAGCATTAGGATATGAGAAATATATAGACCCTGAAGAGTTAACATATCCTGATATGTCTAGTGTTTTTGACCCTGAACAAGCCTTAGCTTATTAAACACCTATTAAATATGTTAAGGAAGGGGGAATGAATGCTGTCCCTGGACCTATAAGAGGGGAACACATGCCTATAGACCTATCCATACCTAGTGACTTTGATGGATCACACCATCTCTACGGCAAAAAGTCAACTGACTTGCCAGACCCTCTTATGAAAACTAATGACTTTGTCTCTTGTTGTGACAGTGACAAGTCTTCTGATGAAGGGTCTACCTCATTTGCTAGCTGTGATTCAAGTGAGAAGTCTGACCTGCCCAAGACCACTCCCAAGACCTCTCCCAAGACCATACCAAAGACATCACCCAAGTTTCCCAACAAGCCTTCTAGAGTTGCTGCTGATAAAAAGACAGTTTCTACTGAAGACTTGTTTTTAAATTCTTTGCACAATAATACTTTTGGTTATGTTAAAAACAATTCTGTTTATCATGGTGATTTGAATACTTTTTCATGTTATGGAACTTCTTTTGGTTTAAATAAATCTTCTAAAAAGAAGAAGTGTTTTGTGTGTGGAAGTAAATATCACTTGATTAAGGATTGTACATTTCATGAGCAAAGAATGGGTGAATGTATTAGTCAAAGGAAACCTAGGCAAATGTGGAAGAATGTTAGTGAAATACCATCTTTTTGTTCCATATCAGCAGAAACCCAATTCTGCTGAATCACATTCTTCATGGAGAAGAACCAGTACTAGATCATATGTTCGACCCACTATTTCTTTCTTTTCTAATGGTTATTGGCCTAATTACTTTGACTCAATGTATTATGGTGGTGGGTATGGGAACACTGCTGTGAAGCCCTCAGCAGGTTGTTCTTGGACAAAGAAGGGACCCAATATGCAATACAGGCCCAAGAACAATGGTGGATCTAAAACATCTACATGGCCTATTACTAATGATCCACAAGGCAGGCTCAAGTCAGCAATGACTTGAGTCTCCAATGTGTACTAATTTTGTATATTTTTGTTGTTATTGTAGGAACATCCTTTGAAAAGTACAGAAGTAGGTATTGTTGATAGTGGTTATTCTAGAAGTATGTCAGGGAACAAGGACAAGATGCATGACTTTGTACCCATAGAAGGAGGAGGCATTGTAACTTTTGGTGGTGGAGATGGCAAAATTACAGGGAAAGGAACAATTAAGATACCCTTGTTAGACTTTGAAAATGTTTATTATGTGAAGGAACTGGAGCATTTTAATCTATTCTCAGTATCACAAATTTGTGACACTAAGAATAAGGTTTTCTTCTCTGAAGATGAGTGTCTTGTACTTTCCAAGGACTTCAAACTTCCAGAAGACACAACTGTATTGCTGAGAGTTCCAAGAACCTTCAACTTGTACACTTTTAATTTGAATGATGTCAAGCCAGAAGGTGATCTAACATGTTTGGTGGACAAAGCTTCCCTGGCTGAATCTACCAAATGGCATAGGAGAATGGCTCATGTGAATTACAAGACTATCAACAAGTTGTCTAAACTTGGTCTTGTTCAGGGCCTTCCATCTAAACTCTTCACCAATGAACACAACTGTATTGCTTGCAATAAGGGAAAGCAACACAGAGCTTCTTACAAAGCAGTCAAAGCTGTGAGCACCATTTCAGAACCACTTCAGTTGCTGCACATGGATCTCTTTGGTCCAACTCCTATCCGAAGTATTGATCACAAGTACTTCTGCCTGGTTATCACAGATGATTATAGCAGGTTTTGCTGGGTATTCTTTCTAAAAACTAAAGATGAAACAACTCCTATTTTGAAAGAATTCATTATCTTAGTTGAAAACCAGCTAAATAAAAAGGTTAAAGGAATTAGGTGTGACAATGGGACAGAATTCAAAAATGTTGTATTCATAGAATTCTGTAAGTCTAAGGGTATTAGAAGGGACTATAGTACTCCAAGGACTCCACAACAAAATGGGGTTGCTGAAAGGAAAAATAGAACCCTCATTGAGGTAGCAAGATCCATGCTTGCAGACTCTAAACTACCTACAATGTTTTGGACTGAAGCAGTAAGTACTGCTTGCTATGTCTTGAACAGGGTATCCATCACTAGACTTCATGTCAAGACTCCTTATGAACTTCTCACTGGGAAAGTTCCAGACATACATTACCTTAAACCTTTTGGATGCAAAGTTACCATTTTGAATACTGCTGATATACTGGGTAAATTTGATGGGAAAGCTGATGAGGGATACATTGTAGGCTATTCAGCTCATAGCAAGGCCTATAGGGTTTATAATCTGAATGCCAAAAGGATAGAAGAGACCCTTAATCTAAGATTTCTTGAAGATCAGCCTAATATTCAAGGACAAGGCCATTCTTGGTATTTTGACCTAGATTATTTGACTGACTATTTGGGTTATTCTAGACATGCTTCTAATCCTAATGTAGGTACCAAAGATCCAAACTCTAACCCTGCAGGTTCCATGGATGATGACTCAGACTGTGAATCTGAGTCAGAAGAGAATACTTTTGTTGTACCATCTTTTCCACCTAACCATTTTGTAGGTAATCACTCTGCTGCTGAACAAGATGATGAGTCACATTATGCAGAGGATCTTGCAAGACTGCAGAAGCAAGAACATGCTGCTACTAAGGAAGCTCAGAAACTCCATGAAAAGGTTACACAAGTGACTGAAGCTATCCTACATCAATCAGCACAAGCAGTCAGTGGTAACAAGGATTCTGCTGAAGGCACACCTATTCCCACTGATAAGGTCCCAGATGCTGATTCTACTGATGCTCACTCTCCCATCTCTACTGAAGTCTCTGCAGACTTTGATAAGCCCTTTACAAGATTTCCAAGTCCTTCTAATCTTGGGAATTATCAACCAAAGCCTGGCTTGTTTCACTCCACTTCTTATGATACTGAGTTTGGACCTACAGTCAACAACCTTGATGCCACCATTGATGTTCCACCTACAGCTACAAAAAGGATTCATAATGCTCATTCCCTATCAAAGATTATTGGAGATCCTAAAGACCCTGTTAGAACAAGAAGCACTGTAAAGAATACAAAATATGGTGAAGTTGCTTTCATCTCTTATGTCTACAATCAAAAGAGGAACAATCACACAGACTTCAAACATTGTCTGTTTGCATGTTTTCTTTCTCAGATAGAACCAACTAGTGTTCCTCAAGCACTGGCTGATTCAAGTTGGCTGGAGGCAATGCAAGAAGAGATGCTGCAATTTAAGAATCAGCAGGTTTGGATTTTGGTTCCTCTTCCTGATGGTAAATATGCTATTGGGACAAAATGGATTCTGAAGAATAAAAGAGATGCCAGGGGTATTGTGGTGAAGAACAAAGCAAGACTAGTGGCTCAAGGATTTAGACAAGAGGAAGGCATTGACTATGATGAGGTCTTTGCACCAGTGGCCAGAGTTGAAGCAATTCGGATATTTTTGGCCTATGCCTCTTATATGGGCTTTATGGTTTATCAGATGGTTGTTAAAGGTGCTTTCTTATATGGTGAGATTGAAGAGGAGGTATATGTGACTCAACCCAAGGGATTTGAAGACCCTGATCATCCTGAGTATGTGTACAAAGTTGTCAAAGCTCTCTATGGACTTCATCAAGCTCCCAGAGCTTGGTATGCTAGACTCTCCACATTTCTGCTGAAGAATGGCTACAGAAGAGGTGCCATTGACAAGACTTTATTCCTCAAGAAAGATTCTAGGGATATTATTCTTGTGCAGGTGTATGTGGATGATATTATCTTTGGTTCAACCAAAGAAGCATGGTGTAAAGAGTTTGAGGATTTGATGACGGGAGAATTTCAAATGAGTGCCATGGGAGAACTCACTTTCTTTTTGGGTTTACAGGTTCAGCAGAAACCTGATGGTATTTTCATACATCAGGAGAAATATGTAAAAGATATGTTGTCCAAGTTTGCTATGGAGAATGTTAGGACTGCCACTACTCCATATGAGGCTCCCAAACCAAAGAACAATCTTGATCCTGATCTACCTGTGAATGTTCATTTATACAGGTCAATGATTGGTTCATTGATGTATTTGACTGCCTCAAGACCTGATATTACATTTGCTGTGAGTGCATGTTCAAGGCACCAAGTCACTCCACTTACATCTCATATGAATGCTGTTAAAAAGATTTTTAAGTACCTAAAAGGCCAACCCAAATTAGGTCTTTGGTATCCCAAAGAGTCCCCATTTCAGCTAGCAGCTTATAGTGATAGTGACTATGCTGGTGCAAATTTGGATAGAAGATCCACAACTGGAGGTTGCCAATTCCTTGGCAGAAGACTGATTTCTTGGCAATGCAAGAAACAGACCATTGTTGCTACCTCTACTACTGAAGCAGAGTATGTTGCTGCTACCAATTGTTGTGGACAGGTTCTATGGATTCAGAATCAATTGCTGGATTATGGGTATAATTTTATGAATACTACCATTTTCATTGACAATCAAAGTACCATTTGTATTGTTAAAAATCCAGTTTTTCATAATAGAACCAAACATATTGAAATCAGGCACCACTTTATAAGGGATGCTTATGAAAAACATTTGGTTAAAGTGGTCAAAATTCACACAGATGAAAATGTGGCAGATTTGTTAACTAAAGCATTTGATGGACCAAGGTTTCAATATTTGGTGGTCCATATTGGAATGCTTAACCCTTAACTGCAAAGTTTAAGGGGAGGCATAAGCCTCAGGGGAGGCATATGCCTCAGGGGAGGATTGTGAGTGTAAACTTTGTAGATTTATATAAGTTGTATAATTTCTGAGTTTTAACACTAACCCATTAACCGTTTTGCAAGTTGTTTGGTGTATTTGCTTGTTTTATGTCTGTTTTGCAGATGGTCTGAGAATGTAAGTTTCATGTTAAAGTCACCAAGAGCAGAAGTCAAAGGAATATGGTCACAAATGCTGAAACATGGTTTCTACTGATAAGTCGATTATGCTGAAGGTCTTACAAAGTTGATAAATTAAGAAGATCTTTTCATTCATTCATAGAAACATGTTACAGCTTACATTCAAAGTTTCAACTGAATTACAATGATCATTCCTAAACATTTGGCTAATTAAGTACTACTAGCTTCTATCACTTATTACAAAATACTTGAGGCTATGACAAGTACAATGAAGAAGCTGAAGATGAAAATGGAAAAAGAAGAGAAGGAAGACTGTGAAGATGCTCATGAATCAAAGTCAAGAAAATACTCAAGAACTTTGTTCCATGGCAACATTCCTCAATCATCTACTTCAGCTTCTCCTTTCCCTTACGTATGATCTCAGCCTTCTTGCTCTGTCCAATATGTTCTTGATGAGGAAGACCAGGTCCTGGAGCAGGAAGATCCAACATCAAATTTTGTGATGTTGGGAGAGATGGATCCCTCTTACTTGATCTTGGTTGGGATCTCTCTGGTGTGGAAGGAGGAAGAAAGGTTGGATCTTCATTTTCTTCCTCTGAGGAGTCTTCATCAGAGGTATAGATGAAGGGAGAGACAATATCTCTCTCAGCAGGAATGGGTACTTGGCTTGATTCACCCTTCCTATGAGCATTCCATTGTCTTTCTTGTGCATCCCATCGTTTCTCCAGTGCTCTTTCAAAGTCAGAACCATCAAGCTCCCATGGATATGGTGGTAAATCTTTTTCTGCTGATGGAGAAGAGGAATTTGGATCTGAGATTTCTGGGTGTGATGACATGGTTTTGGTCAAGAATTGGGGTTAATTGAAAAATTAGGGTTTGTAAGATGATTTGGGGTAAATTGGTGACTGAGATGTGATTTGGGGGATTAAATAAGCAAAGTTTAGGCGTTACGATAATTAATGCGAGTTGGGTGGCACAGTAAAACCAAGATATTGACCGAAGATATTTTTACTTTTGGTTGATTCTGCTGACGTTGACCATTCTTCAGCAGATTTGACTTTCATTTCTGCTGAAGGGTAAATTTTCAAATTGGAAGTTTTTAAACTACTTGTCAGACTTGGTCAATAATTTGTTCCGATAATTTTGACCACGATTGGGGAACTTCCAAATATAACCCACTTTGCATATCTCTTCCTAAACAAAATTATTCGCTTAACACTCCTTTTAAACCCATTATTTTCTGTGTAATTCATAACCGTCTCACGCACAATTATTCCAATGGCACAACTCGAATTGAAAGGTGACCATAACAAGTATGCTATTCTGAAAAAGGCAAAGGGACATGAACAATTCGATTTAATGGTGGAGTTTCTACAAAGGTCGAAGATTCATTATGCTCTGACTTGTAGTCCCAATTTGGTGTGTGAATCCTTGGTGAAACAATTTTGGGCATCTGCTGCTAAGAGATCTGCTACAGAGATTGTAGCTGAAATAGATGGTGTAGAGTATGTGGTGACAGAAGGGTTGATTAGGACAAAGCTTTAGTTGGATGATGAAAATGGTGTGTATCATTCCAACACTGCAGAGATTCTTGCTAGGCTAAGGAAAGCTGGATATCAAAGTACTGATACATCCAAGTGCAAAAGAATCAATTTTGTCCTAAGTGGAGGTATTTGGTGCATCTATTGCTTCAATGTATCAGCAACAAGTGTGGTGGATGGAACCAGTTGTCTCTGCAATTGGGTTGTGGTATTGTTTGTCTTTCTAAGGGTCAAACTTATAACTTTTCTAAGTTTATTTTTGATAATATGCTAGAAAATATAGATAAGCAACAGCATAAGTTCTTAATGTACCCTAGATTCTTACAAATAATTTTAGACATAACCACTGAAGATAGAACCCATATACCTATTAAAAGTCTAGGTTCTAAGTTGTTTGCCTCAATGAAAACTAATTATACTGGGGAACATCATCCTATGTTGGAAGCTATGTTGCCACAAGGCAATGCCAATGTAGTTGAGGGTGATGATGCTGGTAATTTGCCTACTCCTAATGCTGCTGATGATGGTAATCCATCATCTTCTGGTGTTGCTGCTGATGGTAATCCTTCAGTGGTAATGGAAGAAGTGCCAGCTACAACTGCTGAACCATTACCCGATTCTGCTGACTTACCACCACCTACTCCGTACATATGTTACCTAGTCATACCATTTCACCAGCTCAGGATGCTCCAGCTGAGCAAATTCATGAGTTTGAAGATAACTTTCAGACTCTTGAACCTGAGAGTACTAGACTACCTTCACCCAGTCCTTTGGGAGAGCAAATTAATGAAGGTTTTCCTAATGTTGTACATGAGTCTGTTTCTCCTGCTGGGTTCAATGAAGCTCCATTTACCACTGAGTAATCTGCTGGTAGAGCAGAGGACCCTATTACTCTCACTTTTGTATATGATTCCCTTAGCAGGTACATGAAAATGACTAAAGATCTCCAGAAAGAGCTTGCTGAGACCAAGACTACTCTTGGTAATGAAATTAAAAGTTTGAAAAGCAAAGTTCAAGATTTGGAGGCACAGCTAAGTCAACAGCAGCAAAGTAAGGATGGATTGGATTCTGCTAAAGTTGCTAAGGAGGCAAATTTGGATTCTCTTGAGATCCTAGCTGAAGTTGCTAGACAGTTTAATGTTGTTCCTCCTAAAGTTGCTGAAGTATCTCAATCTAAACCAAAGATACTAGTCCACAGAAGAAGAAGTACAAGACAATATTTGGCAAGGCAAGCTGCTGAAACTTCAAAAGTGACTGGTGGTGATAATGATGTGCTGATGACTGAAGCTGTGGATATACTTCAGGAGAAACAATCAATAAGTGGGGTTGCTGTTGATCAATCTGCTGATAAAGGAAATACATCAGGAGAAGTATACTTTGTAGATGGGAAAGAATATTTGAATTCTCCTGTTCATCATTCATCTAAGAATCAATAAGTTTCTCATGATAAAGAGGTTCAAGAAGTACATGATGAACCTATTGCAGATGTGAATGTTTCTCATGATGATATTGCTGCAGATAACGTCCCTCATGATGATTTGGATGAGCTTGTAACAGCTGAAAACAGAGCTGGACAAGAAAAACTATTTCAAGAATGGGAAGATTATAAGAAGAGTGCTAATCTAGCTGAGGAAGAACAAGCCAAGTTTGATGCAGAATTAGATACAGTCACTCAAAGATATGTTTCTACCTTACCCATTGAAAGACAAAGGGAATTGGATGCAGCTGTTCTAGAGTTTGATGAGTCAGATTGGCAGCAGATTGGACAACTAATGCTTAATAATCCTGATGTAGCTGCTGATATTATTGGTAAAAGGGTAGAGGAGAAAGACTATGATTCTGAGATTGTGAAAGTGTTAAAGATGACGAAGAAGGTAGCAGATGAGTTAAAAGCCAAAGCTAAAAGAGATATACCTATGATTCAAGCACAGCAGAGAGATTATATGAGAACATATGTGAGAAGTCAAAGCAGCTCATTATTTAATTCTGCTTGGTCTAAAACAAAAGTGTGGGGACTTCCATATGAAAAACTGGTTGAGATTTATAACAGAATCAAGACTAGAAATGAACAGGCTGGAATGGGTGCTTCCAAGAATATTCCTCTCCTCAATGCTGATGCTGTTTCATCTGGTCATATTCCTATTGTTGCTGAAAAAGTATCTTTACCTGATCCTTTTGCTGATGTACCACATTCTGCTGCTTCCTCTTATGCGGATAAAGGTAAAGCAAAAGTGATGACATCAGATCCTCCAACTAGAAAGAGAACTAGGAGACAATTGGAGCAGGAAAGATTGGGTGAAGAGACTGCTAGGAGGTTGACTGAGGAACAAGAAGCTGAACAAAAAGCTGAGCTTGCAAGATTTCATGAACTGAAGATAAGAGAAGTTGAAATTCAAGCTGCTAGAAACAAACAAATAAGGAAGGCTATGGATGAACAATATGCCTATGCTGCACTTGAATCTTCTCAAGATTCTACTGATGAACAATTGGATACTCCATCAGTGGAAACTGATGTTGCAGAAGGTGATTCTGCTGAAGCAGCAGTTCATGATGCTATTTATGTTCCTGGAAGAAGAGGCAAGAGAATGGCTAATGTCAGATCTTCACATTCAAAACAAAGTCTAATCAATGTGAATGCTTTTGATGCTTCATTTATAAGGGAAGGATCCTCTGATGATTGGCCTGAAGGAACTAGAGATGTTTTGGTTCATTGAGAGTTAAGTAAAGATGGTCAAGTGAATACCATTTATAGATTGAATAAAACTTTCATATCCTTTACATTTCTTCAACAGATTCTTCATCTTGTGAATCATCAAGATTTAGTCACTCTATATGAGTTGGTTATTAAGTACTATGCAACTCATACTCCTGAAGGGTCTGGATTGTATTTGTTGGGTGATCTTCAATTGTTGTTTGATTCTTCTAATCCCACTGGTGCAAGCTATGATATCTGGAAGAACAATCAGAGATGAAAAGTTCAGAGTTGGAAGTTCTATCCTATGCCTTATGTTCATGTGTTGGAAACTACCACTGGTCTGAGGATTATTATGGATATTACCAACAGATATCCTCTGAAGGTATCTCTGATGGAGAAAATGTTACAACAGAAGTTGGAGATTCCTCCTGATCCAGCTGGAAATACAAGATTGTTTGCTGAATCTTTGGTGAAGGTTTTCAACAAAGGATTAAGACTTCCAGGGCAGCATCTGATTAGGGATATCATATTGTATATTTGTTTAATATTAGTAAAAAAAAAAAAACCACTAACATCTTGTTGTGTAGTATTTGTATGCAGGTTTGGTTATCAACTTACCTGATGTCGACTATTCCCTCATAAAGTTGGCTAGTCCAAAGGGTACAGCTTTGGTAAAGACACATCAAATCTGTTGATAGCTGTAATGGTTTGCTCAAAACCATAGGGTTTTCAACTCACCCATGCTTTATTGCTGAGTAGTTGAAATGGTTGTCAATTGACCATGGATTTTTCCTTTATGGATTCTAAATAATTGGCTAGCCCACATGTATATGGCTTGTGGTAAAGGCAGTGGAAAACCATATTTGGTAATCAGTTAACCAAGATGATTTTCATCAAAATAATTGGCTAGTCCTGAGCAAACGGCTACAGGTAAAGACATCTCAAATCCGTTTATAGTTGATGATTTGCTAAAAATCATGTGGTTATCAGTGTACCTTAGAACACTTGGCTACTCCAGTAGTGATGGCTATTGGTAAAGAGACATCAAATCCATTATTTTCAATGATTCACCTCTCTCAGGAGTTAATACACCTGGAAGTGATGAGAATAGTATGAAACTAATTTGTTTTGATGTACATTAAGTCATTTGTTGCTGCAAAGAATGGAGCTTTCAAGTATTTGCTGATCATAGAGATTCTGCTGAAGATGATTCTTTGCTGGTGTTATTACAATCCTCTTGGTATGTTATTTTGAAGATCTATCAAGAATCTTGAACTTAACCAGGTCAAATTCAAGATTAGGGGAGGATTGTTGGGAATTCTGTGAAGTAAGAATTCTGCTGCCTTTTCTGCTGAAGGATACTGCTGAAGAGTTAGTTCCTGCTGAAGCAGTATATCTGCTGAAGACATAGTTCAACATTATTAGTTTATGCGGATATAGTATTTCCGTATTTTATATAATGTAGTTTGGATATATAGGTGATGTATGAATATAAAATATATATAAACCAAATAAACGCAGCGGAACAACATCACCATACAAGGATCCATATAGCCATATGATCAATCAATAACAATAATAACAATTATACCTTTGTAGCGTGATCGGTTGAATCGAATGGAGACCTTCACCAAATTACACGAATCACCAATGAAACCAAGTGATCAATGGAGATCACCTCTATGTTATGTCCACACTACACGTCATGTAACACCACCCGATGCTAGTCTTGAGCACATAACCATGATTCTTGATTCATCTACAATAAATGAAGCAAAACAAGAGATCAAAACACAAACCCTAAAAGGGTGTGTTTGTTTTGCCGTCACATTGAGAGAGAGAGAGGGGGGGGGGGAAAACGTTTTTGTTAGGGTATCATGTCATGAGTGATCATCAAAGACTAAATCAAAGTTAATCTTATCATAATCATAGTTACATCTAACCCCTCCAAAAGCCCATCTTGCCCCTTTTTCTCTTCCCCTAGGCCGGCCATGGTAAGGGCCTTCAATGGGTTTGCCCATTGTTGGTCCAATCCAAAAACACTAAGTCTAACTTAGTACTTAATGGCCCGTTATAGATCCCGCGTTACGTGGTCATTTATATATTGTAAATACGATAAATACAATTTATAAAATGGTGTCTCTGTGTATAAGTGTGTGACCCTATAGGCTCACATATGTCTAGCCACATAATTATTTATTATGACACGAGCATACTCCAACAGCTCCCACTTGCGACGTCATAATAATCAAGTAATTATATAAGCAAAGGTTAGCGTCTAGCAACACGCCAATGCCCCTAGAAATATGTGAGGGTAGTTTCTTAAACTTCTCATTAAAATGGTTTATATGTCATCCTTCCTTTTGTTACAGATACTATGTTGAACACTAGACATGGATCAAAGTCATTCCATTTGTTCAACTATTCTGTTTCTCGATCTAGATATTGAACAAGATTACCAAGTGAATTAAGATTCATCTTAATCTCGTTTGGGTACGGCCATACAAACATCTGTTCAATTCATCGAGGGGCCCAATAGTATCTAACTCCATGACATGTGGAGGAACAAATCCTATTTTGACTGCACGTGTCATTCATGTGTTTCAAATCACTCCTGAAAATGGTTTTTATAACTACCTTATTCAGGACAGCGTTTAACCATATCAAAGAATAAAATTCCGCACATGCAAGACCTACTTGCATCTCAAGTCTAAGGATAAGAGACATAACCATTTACGAGATTCACTATTGACGCCGATCCATGCAGTGAATTCTCGAAGGTTGGGTCAGTCCAATGTTCATCACAATGAACAACATATGAGTTTGGCAAATAAATCGCCAACACGCTCACATTTGCCTTAATTCGATGATACTCCCGTATCGTCAACTGGCAATGGACAATTTTAGAATAAATAAATTATTCATGGATTAAACATGCAAATATAGAACACAGTAGTATAAATGAAGACGATAATACCCGGTATATCAATTCATTATATAATACGACTGCTTACAGTTCCATTATCCAAATACTAAAAACAGATATGCACAAGACTACATACAGATCAGAATCCGATGTTTCCACCATGATCAATTTTGTTGTACAAGACAACAAGTAGTCATCTGAGTAAACTTTGAGAATACTTGTTTCAAAATTCAAAAATGTTTTGAATGATGATTGTCCTTTTGTATGTGTGCAATCACGTACAATACGAGTATTGCAACAATGCATTCCATAGTGTGTTTGAAGCTAGCAAAACACCTACTTTAGACAGTCATAATAACAGTTTCCTAAACTGTAAAGTATTATTATTCTTTTAATGTATAATGCATTAATGCTCTCAATCGAGTACATCTAGTTAGAGGTGTCATCATTCATGATGTCATCCTACTACGACTAGGGTTGAGCATCATCTCAGTTATATAAGCATTAATGAATGAAAACATAACAGAGCTCCTCAAATATCCGTAAACGTTTGAACAAATCTTTGGTCCTTTGCAGGTCCATTAGGTTGTTCGTTTAACAATTATCTAACGACTTTCACTTAGATATTTGTTGTTATCAACTCATCTTGCATTCATGCAAATGATATAAATAATCCAATACATAATATGACTTACATAATGAATCCTTTAGTCAAACTTAAGATTTCCATTCATGCATTCAATCTCATCATGTAAGATTAATCATTGAGACTCCCCTCAATGACATGTCATATTGTGTTTAGATTATTAACCGCTTATGTTTATTCTAATAAACACATGCAACAAGGTTTTATGTTTTATTTCCTAAATTCCTTAATTAAAACTTCATTCCAGGCTAAGGATTAAAGTCTAGCTTAGATGGAATATTGTTTCTTATATGTTAACAACATATGAGATTTAAGAAAATAAATTCATTTATCCTACTTGCACTCTGAGTTCTCGGGAGTAATCTCATTTAATCAAAATCAAATTAATGATTAAATTAAGATCTCTGCTCCTAGATGCATGATCTAATCCACACCTGGATTCTTATGTCTTGTATACATAATAAAGATTATACAGATTCATAAACCCTTTTGATTACTCATCGTCCTCGCAAAAGTAATCAAAAGTGTTCTAAAATCCTATTGTCATATTTCATTTACATGAAAACAAGTATGACAATTAATCATCTTTATACATTTAATGTTTGTAGGTAGGAAGATTTAATCATAATCAATTTCTTGAGTGCGAGTAAACTCCTTCTACTACGCATGCATTAAATATGTGTACAAGTTTGTCCTTATGAGTCTTCTAGTTCAAGAAACTCATTTTAAACCTCACAGTCTAACTGATTTGGTAAGAGATCAATCAAGCTCCATGAGTGATTATCTTCAAAGGACTGCATCTTAACATTCATAGTTTTGAGTTATTCATCAGATTCAAGATCTGATAATGCTTCTCTTTAGTTAGCAGGTTCACTATGATCCTCCAACTTATGTCCCTTAACATTGATATAAAAAATATCATTCAAGTGTTAGGGGTATCCTTGCGGATTTATGAATGTGAGATATCAATCTATGGTTTAACATATATATGTTCAGCCTTAGAATGACATTAGCAAGTGTACTCAGAAGGTTGTGTATTTAGCTCTTGAATGACTTCAAGATCTAAAGGTGCTCCCACTTGCTTTTGTAAGTGGAGACTAATCTCCAAGTACTCAGCATCTTGATTAACAATAAATTGTTTTCAAGTAGGACAACCAAAATACATCGTTAGTTCTTGACTCTAGTTTGTTAATTACTTACTCTTAGGTATTTAACAAATTCAGAACTTCAATCAAGACATAATGGGATTCATCCCATTCCATAATACAATGGTGTCTTAAATTCCTTCTGGGTTGGAACCATATTGGGTGTACGCATGGCACATCCAATTTTCTAACCTTAATTGCTTTTGAGGTAAACGAGTTTAAGTCATCAAGGATCAAATGATATCCATGATGGACATACCATAAAGTTGTGGTATTCCACGTGGATAGATGTTGTGAGACTATCACACAACTCATTAGATGAACTTATACTCTTTAGCTTACGTATCTGCCAACCAAGTCATACCAGATGGCATCAATAGTATTTTTAGCCTACTGCATACTTTATATTTAAAGTCTTTGACCAATTCAATGACTTCATGTGTATGTTTTAACTAGAAACATAAACATTAAATATTTTATTATACGTCGTAAGTGTACATGTCTTTAACAAGAAGACATAACAAATTAACGTCTTTACTTTACGTTATAAGTCTTTCAACAATTAACGAAATTGATGTTTATGTCTTTACAAGAGACCTAAACATATTCAACTAAAGTAATTATGAGTGCCGATAATTGGCCTCAATAGTAATTTCAAGTTAATTACATACTTCATGATTATGAATTTACAAGAAGACATAATCATATTTACTAAACAATTCAGCAAATATGTTGAAGTAACTTTTCATGTTATCTTGACATTTTTTCTAATTAGGGCAACATACATTTTATGTGTATAAGTCCTAGTAGAACCTTATTATCTTATCTTGCAGTCAAGAAAAACAATTAGTCATATTGTTATATGTTGTACCTTGCACACAATTAAGATTTCTCCCACTTGTGCATGGCACAACATTATGCAAGCAAATATGACAATGTCACAGATAACATATGATTTTAGTCAAAATCAAAATATAAATATGTAGAACTTTATCGCTTTTATAATGAATCATGCATAACAATTTTATTGATAACATTTCAGGAAGCAACATCAGGAACGCGACAAGTTATCTAATAAAATTCATGAAATAGTTCACATAAAAACTATGATGCTCCATATGTGGAAAGTAATGTATTATTTCAAGACAATCTAGAAATAAGATGGGCAACTTGTAAGTTAATAGAGCTTACAACTCCCACTGGATTAGAGAACATTACATGTGTTTCGTCACCAGTAATACAATCATGTAGCTCCCACTGGATTAGACAACATTAAAAGTGTTACATCACCAGTGGAGAGTGAGTGATGATTGGATACTTTCCTGCTTTCTTTGAATATCTACACATTATTGCTAATGTGAGTCACTATGACTAGTAACATGTACTTAGGTATTCAAGGAAGTGCATCAAGTTCTAACATATAGATGATGGGCTAGCCATCATTTTAAACTTGAAAATTAGGCATGCAGTTCCTCCATGTTTATCAGGTTAAGACACATTGCTAGGTAATCATGCTAGTAATTGCCTTTACCACTTTTCGGTTTATTGATATTTCCGTTTTCTAACTATTTTAACTCATATTAGTTTGGTAGCTATAGAAAACATGTTCTATAGTTATCCAAATATCTTATATTTCTTGAAGGTTTCAAAACCGGAACTAGGGTTATAAAACGAACTTGAAAGAATAAGATGTGCATACATACTTAACCTTTTTGACTTTACAAGACATCACGATTTCTAGAGTATGTGTGCTTTGAGTTTGATTAGAATTAGGACAATTCAAATATTCCTATTATGGCTTTTCCTCATAAGGAAAAGGATAGGAACAAGTCTCCTTCTTACAAGGAAGGGAAGACTTAGTTTGATCCTTTTAACAAGAAAAGAACAAACTTTTGTTTACGATTTGTGTTGCATTAATTCATTAATTGAATTCTCAAGGTTCATATTTAGTATTTTCGATAATTATCCTTTTATAAATTAATTACCCCATGTTTACAATTTAAAACAATTAATTTACGTAAAAGGCTAAGATCCACATTGTGCTTCTACTATCACATCAGTTGATCTGCTAGCAATAGTAGATTCAATTGGTAGGCGACGATCACCAATTGCATTACAAGTGCAACTCTTAGATCCTTATGGGACTCATGGCATCTAGTGTCAAACAACTAGTGTCATGTAGGCATGTTTAGTCCCATCTTTGCCTCGGGTCAAGGTCTCACCGCTTAACTCGATTAAGTCATCCAATTTGAGAACGTGCGAGAATATATCTAGGTCTCACGCATAGAGAATAGTCACCTTGGGTTACAATTCAACCTAGGTCCCACGCATAGGCAAAAGGTAATTGCAAGTGTTCTCAATATTGGACGGCGTGACTTAAATTTTGACGGGTAAAAGTTTTGATGTGAATCAAAAGGTGTACGAAAGAAGCATGCATTCATCCTTCGTAGCACAAGTTAAAAACTTTTCTTAACTTAAGTCTAATCATTGTTTTAATTTATGTGTGTCAAGTTGTCCATTTTCATGACTAATATTAATCCTACATGGATAATAAAGTTTGGACAATACATAAATAAAATAACATACATAACAAGTTAAGGTGTTATTATAAAACAATGATTTTAAGTTTCAAAAACTTAGTAAAAACTAAATCATAAGACTTAGCTTTAAAATGGTTTGTGTTTCGTTTTAAGTTTTATAGAAAACTATTTGCAATTTTACATATGAAACAAGATATATAAAAAACAAAACAAACACACAACCACAATATGCAAAGCCTCAACCGATGAAAAAAAAAAACTTATGCTTGGTCTCGTGAGCCATCACGACAACCAAGAGTCAACTAGGTAAAAACCACACAACCACACGGAAGACTCCCACTTGCTCCAAGACAATCAAGAGCAAGTTGGAAGCCCATGATGCACATGAAAAGTAGTTTCTGTCCTTCCAGAATTTCTGTGTTAGAGGGCCCAAAAGTCCATGAAGGAGGCTTCCCCGGGCTTAGCTCAAAACTAGAAAGTTGTAGGCCCATGTCTTGGGTACCTGCAAAAAAAATTTCAGCCAAAAAGACCTTACCAATCACCGGGAAACTCCGTTTTACCAACTGGTGTTCCATCAGTCATTTTTCGGCAAAAACGTCTTTAACTCTTTCGCCTTTCACCACCAAGCCACGATTACATTATATTGAAAGTAAAATACAATTAATCTACTTTTAATCTACTGTAAAAGTGCCCAAACAATGGCTACAACCAAAAGAATATAATTACATAAATGCCGAAACAATGGCAAAAACCCCAAAACACGAAATTAAACAACATAAACAACCATTCAATGCACAAGTGGTCTAGGTTTTCATCGGCTTTGCATATAAGCATAATAATACCATAATATTATGAATGAAACAAGGTGTTGGCTAACTCCATGGACAAACATGCATGTATTTGCCATGGAAAACAAAATAATAACAAGAATTAAATTTGTTAGCCAACGAAAACGAAGAAATTAATTGACAAGAATTAAAACCCCGTTAGGTACGTGTTTCCTATGACTTAAGGGTCAAAACCCACTGATATTAGGACCTTCCAAATACCATTTAACCACAGAAAATATGGCCTTAGGGGCTGAATTAAAACCGTTTCAAAAACCGATCAAAAACACGCGTTTTAGGCCATTTTTTTACGTACCCGACAAGTAACCAATTAGCGTATGCATAACAAGTGACCATGGGACCAAAAAGTGCAGATCATAAGAACCCTAAAGGGACTTCCTATGGGAAAAAAATTGGAGCCCTAGGGCTGTTTTAACCATGACTTCAAAAATCATCAAAAAAACACCCGTTTTAGCCATTTTTATGCATACCCGATAATCATATGGCACATATGATGGCTCGTGATACCACTATAGGTGATGTATGAATATAAAATATATATAAACCAAATAAACGCAGCGGAACAACATCACCATACAAGGATCCATATAGCCATATGATCAATCAATAACAATAATAACAATTATACCTTTGTAGCGTGATCGGTTGAATCGAATGGAGACCTTCACCAAATTACACGAATCACCAATGAAACCAAGTGATCAATGGAGATCACCTCTATGTTATGTCCACACTACACGTCATGTAACACCACCCGATGCTAGTCTTGAGCACATAACCATGATTCTTGATTCATCTACAATAAATGAAGCAAAACAAGAGATCAAAACACAAACCCTAAAAGGGTGTGTTTGTTTTGCCGTCACATTGAGAGAGAGAGAGGGGGGGGGGGAAACGTTTTTGTTAGGGTATCATGTCATGAGTGATCATCAAAGACTAAATCAAAGTTAATCTTATCATAATCATAGTTACATCTAACCCCTCCAAAAGCCCATCTTGCCCCTTTTTCTCTTCCCCTAGGCCGGCCATGGTAAGGGCCTTCAATGGGTTTGCCCATTGTTGGTCCAATCCAAAAACACTAAGTCTAACTTAGTACTTAATGGCCCGTTATAGATCCCGCGTTACGTGGTCATTTATATATTGTAAATACGATAAATACAATTTATAAAATGGTGTCTCTGTGTATAAGTGTGTGACCCCATAGGCTCACATATGTCTAGCCACATAATTATTTATTATGACACGAGCATACTCCAACAGGATATGCATGAGTTTATTTAGGAAGTGATAATGCATATCTTTTAGAAGTTTTAGAATATACGTTTCTTGAGAAACGGTTTTGGGTTCCTTGTGTATAAAAGGAACACACGATTATGTATTGAATAACTTTTAGTGAATACTCTTATTATAATTAAAAAGATCCATAGAGGATCAAGAGTTCTTAGTATCAAGCTTGTGTTTTGTTTCCGCTTTATAAATACAAGTTGCATAGATTGTCTATTAGTGTATTATTGATTACAGTGACATTACTAACGATTCTAGAGTGCTCAAGAAGATCTATCAAGGTCTTATAGTTCAACAATTACATACATATGCTTGGTACAAATATGCAATGCACATGTAGATGGTTTTTACATTTTGTGTATGTTTTAGATGTAGATCCCATTTTGCATTTTTAGAGGGGTATATATGCAACTGCTCCTATTTTTGGCAGAATAAGTTGTGAATGTATGATGAAGGTGTATTGTCCACCTATAAATAACTTCATAACAGTCTGTACCTTATATAACCATACCATCACTTCCACTGTGCTTTTAATATAACCGTACCATCACCTCCACACTCATTCATGTCCTTACCTCTTCTTCATCCCCTCCACGCTTACCATCTCCGCCGCTCTCACCTAACATCTAGAAAATGTACATGAGTGACATGACGCACAAACTCATTGAGTTGCATATTAGTCGAATTAACAAACTAAAAAGCAAGTTGGAAATTCAATTTCAAGACTAAAATTGCGTATGGTATAAATTGATACAAAGAGGAATAAACTCCAAATTGCTTAAGATTAAAGTGAATGTTTTGGAGAATTTCAAAAGAAACTAGAAAAAGAATTGAGGAGTACAAAGAATTTTCACCACCTTATCTCACCCAAAAGACCACAAACCTCTGCCATTTTCAGAAGAAGGCTCAAACACTTGGAAGAAGGTGTTGGGTATTATTTTCCGGCTTGGTTAGAAGTTGTAGTTGATTTGAGGCTTAAAGGTTGCTATAAATCTTTCACCTTTACCTATTGTAATTGATACCTTGGGTAAACTCTTGTTACTTTTATGCTGTTGAATACAATATGATTTTGTTTTGCTTACATGTCTGATTCATATGATAACTTGTGATAAAAGGATGTTTGGATACAATTAGTGTTTGTTTGGTTTATGATGAAAGACATCATATTTGTTTAAATTGGAACTTGTCTTTTTTATTATTTTGATTAATCATTGTTGAGTCTATAGGATTCTCAATAGTGGTTGATTTCAATTCATTAGTCGACAAATGATTTTGGTCTTCAAACTCTCTCTGGTGAAAAAGGAGACCAGCTTATCCCTTCCAACCCTAAATCGTTTCTTCCAAAATTCGTCCTTTGATCTCTTCTTTTCTGATTCCTCTTGTTAATCTAGTGATTTGCAGTCATGTTTATCATTGATTAATCATGTTGGTTGATTTAATTTTGAGATCTAGGTTCGTTTTGGTGAAGAATACGATTTAGGGTTGTGTCCTTCATATAATCGTTTTCATTCAATCTGCTCCAATCCCTTGATTTCTTGGATCGAATTGTTTATCCTAGTGTTTAAACGTTATGTTTATCATGAGTGTAACTCTAATCGTTGCTTGGATCTAAGTTTTGGTAAAGTTTTTGTGAAAATCGATTTCTAAGGGATTCTGGCCGCCTTTAGGTTTATTAAATCGATCCTTATTGTTTTACTTTCCTTAAGTCGGTTTTGATTGGCTTTTTATATAAGGTCGATTACTTATTGATCTTCTCCCTTATTCTATCATTGATAACGATTTAAGGTTTATCCTTAAATCGTTTTTGTTAGGGATGTTGGGCAGTCGGTTTGTTTCACTATTGCTTTATCTTTTGATCGCTACTAATTTGGGTGGTTTAAAGCTTCAAAGATTATTATCTAACCTGGCTAGGGTTTGTGTTGCTGCTCGTTAATGCTATAACTAAACCTTTGGTTTGGTTTAACTTCTAATTTCAAGTAACCCTTTTTAGGGTTTGATTGATCGTATGAGTGCAACTGGTCATGGTGCTGTTTGTTTATTAGTACGTGGGTTTAGAGAGAGAGATTTGAGTTGATTCGATCATTGAATGTTAGGGTTTTATTCAAACTCTATTTACGTGATGAAACTACATGGAAGGGGGGCTCAAGCTGTTTATGTTGCTGATTGATTTCATGGGTTTTATCTTTAAAGTTGGTTGATTATTCATGGAAGTTAGGGTGTGCAGCACCCTATTAGATGTCCTCTGTTCGTATTTCTTCCCTATCTGGTATGTTATGATGTTGCTGCTGTTTGGAGTATGGCTTGGGATGAGATATGTCAAGGTTGAAGTTTCTTGGTTGATTAGAGTACTTTGGTTTGCATTCTGATTTTGGTTGCTTTTGGCAGCTTAGGGGTACTTCAATCTTTGCCATAGTGTTTGTTGTGCTGGTGGCACATGGAAGTTAGGGTTTATCACCCTAGATTCGTTGTTTAGTGACCTCACTCATGGAGTTATCTTGGCTGTCTTGAAGTGGGTGATCCTAACATATTCTTTGCTGATTTGCTGCATGTTTTTTAAGGCTTGCTCATGCTTGATACTTTGAAGTAGCTTTTGGCTTTATTTGGCATGTTGGAGAATTCTCCATGGAAGTGTATGGACTGCTATAGTGATTAGAAGGCTCAAGTATGTCCTTGAGTAATATTATAATTTTATTTATTTGTCATTATGGTAGGTTCATCTTGTAAGTTATAAGAATGGTCTGTCATTCTTATATAGTTGGTTTTTGTTATTTTGTTAGTTGTTCGGCATGTAAGTGTCCTAAGGGACTGAGATGAGGGATACACCCTCATCCATTGTACTTCAATGTTTTTGGTGTAATATATTTGCCAGGGTGAATTAACCCTTTTACCCAAATGATTTTGGTCTTGTACTTTGTGACGATTGTATAAGTAACTTAATAAACATAACAAGTAAAGGTTTAATTTGGATTATAGGTCGAAAGACATCTTTTGAATATGTGTTCTATCATTTTTACTAAGTAAATGGAGCTTTACACATTAATAACATCAAAGTCTATAGTTCGAAAGGATTCTTTGTTGTTAGTTTAGGCATAAGGCTCATGACATGACCATTTGATTGAGGCTTATACATATTTGATTTATAAAACACTAAATTATTATTGGTTCTATAGGCCGTAAGGATTACTTTTGATAATATGTTTTTCAAACTAAACATCCTAATATCCTTGTGATCATTTGTCCAAACATGTATGTGCTTTGTGTGCTTGTTCTCATATTGCTTTTGTTGATTGGTTTGATCCGTGACATTCATAACCATCAACTTCTTGTCCTTATATTACTTTTCTTGTGGTTTGATCCGTGAGAATCATAACCACCAACTTGTTACTTGCTTAAACAAACAAATGACACTTGAGTGTAACCAAGTCTCTTGGACGACCTTGACTTACCATGCCTATACTACAATTGACTAGGGTATACTTACCCAAATGTGTTCCTAGTTAATCAGTAATTCTTGTGTTTATAAATTTAAAGCTTGTTGGAGCGCATCAAGTTTTTGGCGCCGCTGCCGGGGACTTGACTTTGCATTATTTTGTTAGTTTGTTTGTTGCTCTTGGATGTTTCTTTGATTGTTTATTTGAATTGAGTTCTTGATTGGATTGCTTGTTTATTCATTGCTTGCTATATTGACTCGTTGCTTAATCATTATTCCGGCATTGCCGCAACAAATTATTGGCGCTGTTGCCGGAGTTTTGGTTTTTGTTCTTTGATGTTTTCTTGAATGCTTGTGTTTCATGTTTTCTTAAAATGCTCATTAAAAGTTTGTTCCCTAAATGTGCTCGAAAGTGTTTGCGAAAAAAAAAAAAAAAAAAAAAAAAAAAAAAAAAAAAAAAAAAAAAAACCACCCAAATCAATTTAACCGATCAGTCACCACCCGTCACTGATTCGGTTGGAGGCTTCGGAACCAAAATTTTCTTAGTTTTTGTTTTTCTTATTTCGTGAGTTTGAGTTTTATAAGTTATATGAACTCTTGCATGTTTTTGTGTTTCTTTTTGTTCATATTTTTTGTGTTGATTAGTTTCGTATTAATTTGGAATAAGACTACCTTGTTTTAGATTGTCTTATTTTGATTTGTGTTACGTGATTAATTGTGTTTGCTTGCGTCTATGTGCTTTTCATTCTCTTGTGATCGTGATTTTATTTGTTTGTACTTTTATTTTTGTTTTTAGTGTCGTTTTATGTTCTTGGTGTTTTTCTAGTGTATATGTGTTTTGTTTACTTGTGTTTATTTTCGTGATCATTACATTATGTGTTCTCGTTTTATTTTATCAATAAAATAAGTACTTGTTTTTAAAATAATAATGTTTTCAACTTTGTGGTTATGTTCACTGGAAACCCTCACGAGACTTCACTCGTCCACTCGGGCCACCGAGGGGTTTAAAAGGCTTGTTGCATACACTAAATGCAACCGTGATGCCTACGAAAGTCAGTTTTAGGATTTTACGCGCTTTTTGTAGTTTAGTTTGTTTTTGCAGATTTAATAAGCTCTTGGAGATTAGGTTATTGGATTATTGGTGACATTGTACTTGGTGTGGAGATGTTTTGTGGAAGAGAAATCGAGTGATCTCACATGCTTAACAATTTATCATATGGAGTTTGATCGCGAATTCTTGGCCCGGGAAGTTTTGTTTCTCTTGGACTATCTATATATTTATTTTCCCTGTTTTACATGCTTTGAAGTTTATTTTTACATTAAAGACAATGTCTAACTTAAGTATGGGGGGAAAGTGAAATAGTGAATAACGAAACCAATTTTCAAATTTATTATTTTTGGGTTAATTTGAAAATAAATTTTGTATATTTGTTTGCCCTTGTGATATACTTGTTTTCAAGCTTTTAGGATAATAAATTAGAATAACTGGATCAATCCACTGGTGAAATCGGTAAATTTTGAAAATTTTGAGATGTGTCCCGATTAATATTGCAATCCATTCTGGGATCGATGATATTTGCTAGCGCATATTATAGCCCTTTCCACTAAAATTGTGAGGATTTGAGCCTGTTTCTTATAGAGCATACATCTTTTATGCTTGGATCTTTTGCTATGAGTGTGCCGGTGATTTTATTTATTCTAGAACTTGTACTTGTAAATCATTACCAGACCGCAGTAAGATTGCATTCGTGTGATATAAGTGTATTCGTATGATAAAGAGGCACATTATGAATAAAACCAAATGGCCATCCGTTTACAAAATAATTTTTGCTAACCACATCGGTTAGTTATCCTCGTATTTGGAACCCATTTGTTAGCGTTTATCTTTAGCGCTAGATACCCTAGTTACACCCTCCAAGCCATCCTTTTCATTTTGTTAAATCCAGAAATTTACAAAAATATTTTACCTTAGCCTAACCACTTGTCAAAGTCTAAATGGTGGGTTGCTAGTTGCTTGGTATGTTGGATTGTTTTTTATGATTATTAGTTAGCCACACTTTGTGATTCATGTGTGCCATTCCGACAAAGACGAAGAGTGTACCTTCTTATTTGTATTTTTGTGGTGTATGCTTATACGAAGTGTGGGGGAGATGTTATGTATGAAAGGAGAATTAAAAAAAAAAAAAAAAAAAAAAAAAAAAGTTTTAAAAAAAGTGAAAATAAGTCATCGCAACTATATGGTGACAATTATAGCCAATGTGCTATATTATTATTATGAAGATGAAGAAAGAAAGTTTTGTGATATGTTGTTAGCCAATGTGCTATGTATGAAGAATATTGTTATGGCGAATCAATGTATCGATATGTGAAAGTTTGAAGAAGAGATGATTGTAACTATAATCATTTTCGGGTTTGTGGTTTGTTCGGTGATTAGCAACAATGGGACTTAGACTTGACTTTATTTTTCTTTTAAAACCAATTTCATAAATATTCCCATGCCTTATCCCTACCCTTACCAAATTACTTTATCTATCCGGATATAGTAATGGCTTTGTGAGAATATCAAGTGCATGAATATTGTAGTGACCATCCGGCTTTTTAGTGATCGAATGACGCACCAGCGATCTAGTGCGTATTTTGGTGACCATCCGTTATGAAAATAACGCGCCAGCAAGCCAAGGTACAATCTAGTGACCATCCGTTGTTCGAGTAAATCAAGAATTCGAGCCAGCGAACTATTATGTTTTTGTATGAGATGTTTGAACATAAGCCTGGTATTAACCCTTAAGCCTAAACATTATAACCCAATAAAAGTCCTTTTTAGATGTTTACACTTATTGCTTATGCTATGTCGGTGGAGTTTTGTTTCTTGTACAAGCCTATGGTAATAAACTAATCACGGCTAAGCAATGAGTGTGATTTATCTTATATACTCCACTACCTAAATAAATGAGTGTTGAGTGAATTATACTTCGTTTCTTTTTCGTGAGGTGTTTAGAAATGTTAATCAAGCAAGAAAATCATTGGGTATTGTCAAACATCTCGGTTTTTCACCATTAAGCTTTCAAACGATGAATCTTATCTTGTACTTGTACTTGGTAGATTTGTATCACATTTTTCTAATCATTCTTGTACACCATGTGGATTTATTTTCTTAATTCTAGATTTGCTTGAGGGCAAGCAAAGTTCAAGTGTGGGGGATTTGATAACGCTCAAATTGTACATGTTTTTAGGAGCGTTATTGTGGATTTTATGGTCACTTTTATGAACTTATGGTACTTAATTGAGCATAATTTGTGTATTAGGTTCATGGAAGCTCAAGTACAAGAAAATGATGAAAAAGACGAAGAAATGATCATTAAACAAATATTTATGCATGTATGAAGAATTCCCGACAAATGAAAGTCTCTTGGAGCATATTCGAGAAGATAAAAATCATGAAGTTAGTGGCTCCAAAGTCTCAAGAATAAAGCACAAGAAGAAAAACGAGAAGAGAAATGAAGAAAAGAAGCTAAAATGAAGAATTATTTGAAGACTCGTTGTTCCTGACACACCTCCACCACTTTGGCCATATCTTGAGCATACGGACTCCGTTTGACACCTCGTTCATGGGCACGGAAAGCTAAGAGAAAGATCTACAACTTTGAAGTTTACCATTTTCTGTGAAAATGCATCCATCCGGATGGATGGATGGATTACCGAATGGATAGATGTAAATGTCTCATCCATCCGTTCGGCATGGTCCCGTAACCGGTTCGGTTGGATGTGTGCTGAGGATCCAACCGATCGTTTGGATTGATGACCGAACGGTTGGATTGCACCTGAGGATCCAACCGATCGGTTGGATTGATGACCGAACGGTTGGATGCCTCGTTAACTTTTTCAAGAAATTATTCTACCCGATTCTAGGCCATTCTTTCTGGTATTCTAGGTCCTTCTATTCACCTTAGAGGCCAAGTTGCTACATTTAAGATCCTAGGCTTGATTTCTACTATAAATAGGACTATTTTTCCTTGGTTCTAAGTGTGTAAGTGTGTGTGCATTTCTAGCCTCCAGCCTAAAGGAAGATTTGTCACCACCTTACCAGTGTGCATTTCTAGCCTCCACCCTAAAGGAAGATTTGTCACCACCTTACCATGGTGCATTTCGAGCCTCCACCTTCAAGGACGAAATTCAACCAAAACAAAGTGTGCAATTCAAGCCTCCACCCTAAAGGACGAATTTTCACCACCTTATCTCACCCAAAAGCCCACAAACCTCTGCCATTTTCAGAAGAAGGCTCAAACACTTGGAAGAAGGCGTTGGGTATTATTTTCCGGCTTGATTAGAAGTTGTAGTTGATTGGAGGCTTGAAGGTTGCTATAAATCTTTCACCTTTACCTATTATAATTGATACCTTGGGTAAACTCTTGTTACTTTTATGATGTTGAATACAATATGATTTTGTTTTGTTTACATGTTTGATTCATATGATAACTTGTGATAAAAGGATGTTTGGATACAATTAGTGTTTGTTTGGTTTATGACGAAAGTCATCATATTTGGTTAAATTGGAACTTGTCTTGTTTACTATTTTGATTAATCATTGTTGAGTCTATAGTCGAAAGGATTCTCAATAGTGGTTGATTTCAATTCATTAGTCGACGAATGATTTTGGTCTTGTACTTTGTGACGATTGTATAAGGAACTTAATAAACATAACAAGTAAAGGTTTAATTTGGATTATAGGTCGAAAGACATCTTTTGAATATGTGTTCTAATCATTTTTTCCAAGTAAATGGAACTTTGCACATTAATAACATCAAAGTCTATAGTTCGAAATGATTCTTTGTTGTTAGTTTAGGCATAAGGCTCATGACATGACCATTTGATTGAGGCTTATACATATTTGATTTATAAAACACTAAATTATTATTGGTTCTATAGGCCGTAAGGATTACCTTTGATAATATGTTTTCCATAACCATCAACTTCTTGTCCTTATATTACTTTTCTTGTGGTTTGATCCGTGACAATCATAACCACCAACTTGTTACTTGCTTAAACAAACAAACAAACGACACTTGAATGTAACCAAGTCTCTTGGGACGACCTTGACTTACCACGCCTATACTACAATTGACTAGGGTATACTTGCCCGAATGTGTTCCTAGTTAATCGGTAATTCTTGTGTTTATAAATTTAAAGCTTGTTGGATAGCAGTAGTCGAATCATAAGCATAGCAGTAGTCGATAACAAAATCAAGGACGGTGTGGTACATCTCTCCAACCACACTAGAGTACATAACATTGGTGCATCAATGCTATGGTTATGGCTACTCCACAACAAGTAATACCTGGGCAAATACTGAAGGGTCATGTAGTCAAGGTTCAATATCAAAGTATAAGTGCCATGTCATAATAAAAGGTTCAATGTCAAATGTTCAATCTCAAAGGTTCAGTATCAAAGGTTCAATATCAAAGGTTCAGTATCAAAGGTTCAATATCAAAGGATTAATATCAAGGATCAATGTCAAAGGATCTATATCAAAGGATCAATCAAAGATGTAATATCAACGGGTTAAAATGGAGAGCTCAAAACCAAGGTTCCAATCCACAGGGTTCATTATTCCAAGTTCCAAAGTCACATAGTTCATGATCAAAAGGGTCATAATGAGAGAGTAAAACAAAAGATCAACTTAGTAGGTTCCCGAATGTGTTCCTAGTTAATCGGTAATTCTTGTGTTTATAAATTTAAAGCTTGTTGGATAGCAGTAGTCGAATCATAAGCATAGCAGTAGTCAATAACAAAATCAAGGACGGTGTGGTACATCTCTCCAACCACACTAGAGTACATAACATTGGTGCATCAATGCTATGGTTGTGGCTACTCCACAACAAGTAATACCTGGGTAAATACTGAAGGGTCATGTAGTCAAGGTTCAATATCAAAGTATAAGTGCCAAGTCATAATCAAAGGTTCAATGTCAAATGTTCAATCTCAAAGGTTCAGTATCAAAGGTTCAATATCAAAGGTTCAGTATCAAAGGTTCAATATCAAAGGATTAATGTAAGATATCTATAATCATAACATATATGGTTTTGTGGTTGGATTGATTCAAGAAAGAAGAATAAGAAGATTTTAGGGAGAGAAAGAGTTGGGTGTTTCTAGAGAGAGAGAGAGATGAGAGAAAATGTAATATTAGATTGAGAATGAGAGAAGCACCAACCCTCTCCACATGTGGAGAGGGGTATTTATAGTTTCCTACAAAGAAGATAAAAACGCCCACACCCGGGCTGTGGATTAGGCATACAGTGGGTAAAGACCCGTCCTTCTTCCACGATGTTACTTAAACTAAACTAATATCTAACTAACTAATTATTTAACTACGAGCTATCTTAATGCTATTACATCATTTAGGTGACCGAGTCTTTTATAGGAATATTTGTATTCCTAACAATCTCCCCCTAAGCGAGGTCACCTTGGAAATTAAGCTCTTTGATCTTCAAGCATTCTTAAGTCTTTGTAGCTCGTAGGTTCTGATTCTTCACTTTTCAGCACACTTTGTACTTCAAGCAATGAACTTGTGATTTGGAGTTCCTTTGGAATGCGTGATCTTTGAGCTTCTTTGAGATCATCAGCCGTAGTAAATCTCCAAGCTCATCCACAGTAGTATCGCCTTCATGTGATGTAGTGACTTAAGGACCATCATGCTCACACCCTACTGGATCAGGAGACTTTACATAAGAGTTGTGGATCAGGAGACTTTTTCATCAGAGTTTGCGGAAACATTGTTGGTAGTCTCTCAACATTCATTGTAGTAAGTCTCTCTTCATCATTGAAAGTGAGGAGGGTGTGTGAGCATGAGGTATGGATCGACCCGATTCAGATGGAAATAGGAGCCATCAATGCCATCTTTATATGTGTCCCTGAAATAAAACAGTTAGCAATAAAGATAGAGAACGAATATGGCTTTGTCATTCGTTCTGCGAGGACAGACTACCCTCCGGTTTTGTGAAAACCGACCTGTGATCAGGTAGAGTTTCTTTTAAAGAAAACTCTCCTTGACAGGAATTTCCAGCTTGTAGTAATGAATTTTCCAAAGAATCCATTTCAGAATCTTCATACTAAGCATGTTCTCATAACGAAACGTCTCAAAGCAGACAGCACGATAGAGTGAATCGGTGAATTGATATTCACAGATTGATGAAAAATTGATTTATAGAAATCACTCGCGTGTCATATGATAAACACTTTTGAGACACGACGAGAGCTTTAAGTTTTGAATCATATTTCCAAAAAAAATACTTTTGTTTGAAAGATTTTACACAATCAATGTGCTCGAAAAATTAGTTAGTGAGCACATTGAAAGGTTTTAGCAAAAGTATCCGTCAATCCATATCCTGGAACAAGTTTGATTCAATTTTGAATCGCACCATTGTTGCTTTCCAGCTGTCACTTGCTCATTGATCCAAGATGGATCTCACATGTCACCTACCAAGAGCTTGAAAGATGTTCGCCCTAGAAGGATTTCCATCTTCATCGTGAATATTTTTATATCACTCGGATGTTCAGGCAATACCACAAGGATAATGCGTAGGACTCTAAACATTTTATCTTATTTTCCACATTGTGTGAAACAATAAGCATATTTGAAAGTTTGTCCTAATGAGATTTATGGATGATCTCATGGCTCTAGACTCAATAGTGCGTTTTGATCCGCTCCTAGAGACTGGGGAGGCATCTCCTGTTTTAGGTATCAACATAGCTTGCAATGAGCGGTCGATACATTGCACAGGGTTCCCCGTGAGAATGAAACAAGCTCTTTTAAGAGAACTTGAGTGGTTGGGAAGTTTAGTGCAGTGCGTCACTGGGTCCATGACGTCTTGTCTTCAATACCGGTGTTACCTTAGTAACCACCAGTAGATTATGAATTGAACCCGGTTTATGCCCTAAGTTTGAATATATAGAGGGCTATTTCTTTTCACCCTTTCTCATTTCATTTCTTTTTAATTCTTCAACCCCTTCAGTGCTTACCGAGACTTCACCACTACAACCTTGTTGGGTTTGTTCCAGTTCTACATTTTTTTCAATCATTCCTAAGGACTTCTAATCTATCTAGAGGATTGTCCATGGGAAGATCCTTCCGGTTCTGGTGGATCATGGGAACTTATACCTAACCTTAACCGTCCTTATAACTCCATGCATAAAGATAAATGGTCGGTCTTTGGTATAACTTCCACAAACGCCTTTTGCTCCCCCTCAATATGTGCATCGATATTTGAAAGTGTTTAGCACATATGTGGGAGCCTATTTATTGAGTCCGAAAGATCACTTTTGATTATCATATTTCATATTTAAATCACATTCTCTCCCCCGATCAAAAATTTCAAATCTTTTGAGATTTTGGATCCCAATTGATTTAAATAAGTTAGAAAACGTTTGGGAGAGAAATGCGGTTAATTTTTTTAATATTTTCTAATAAAAAGGAACTTTTTCCATGCTCCCCCTCAATCTGTGAGGGAGGTTGTTATGTGTCAGATTTGATGAGTTTACAAAAGATTTGAAGTTTTAACAAAAACTCTTTGAAAATTTCTCATTCTGACACATAACCATCACAAATCGTTTTGTTGCAAGGTTGTGTACAAAGTGTGGAGAGTTTTGATGATACATAAAATTTTGAGAAATCACTCCCCCCCTCAATCAATGACGGATGTTAAAACTGAAATATGTGCAGAAAATATTAAAGTCATTGATCGAGTGAAAAATTTTATCAAAATTTTGAGTACAATTTGATTTTCAATCAAAATCTCATGGTACCACCAAGTTTTGCACAAATACTTTCCGGAAAAATCATACAAGGGGAAGTATTTGGCGATAAAAAGAAGACTTCTCTTCTGTATAAAGAAATAATGCACTGAAGCGTACATTAGTTCGAGGGTGCATGAATATAAAGTAATTCACGCTCGGATGAACGACACCCTTTGCTAGGAACAACCGTCTTTTTGGCGATGTGTTTTCCTCATTTTGAAAAACCGGGTTGCTATCTGAAGTAATAGCAAGCCATATTTTTGAAGTCTGGGTTGCAACCTGAAATGACTACAAGCCATAATTTTGAAGTCCGGGTTGCAGCCTGAAATGACTGCAAGCCATTAATTTTTGAAGAATATTTTGAGATATGACATGTTTTAAAAAAAAAAAAAACTTTATTTGAAACCGAAAAACTCTTGCTCAAGCATATGTATGATTCCGTGTCATTATTGAATGACATTTCTAGAAACGTACATAATATTGATTACACAAGAGACATGTTGTGAGAATAATATTTTTGTATTTTTTATGATTTTTCAGATTTTTATGGTTTTTATAGGCTTTATATTTTTCTATTTACATATTGGTATAAGATATATACAAAGGTTACCAAACAGTTTAAGGAGATATTGACATGAGCATCAAAATGAGATTATCGTTCAGCTCGTTGTAGAAGTATGTAGTCAACATCTCTTAAACTTTCACCACCAAAGCTTTCGAGGCTCCTGAATAATCGTCTGAAGCGGTAGTTGCCATGATAAAATCTTAAACGGGATTTTACAACTCTTGTGACTTAAACCGAGAGATCGATTCTCTCCCGAGATTTTACTGAAGTCAACAAAAGAAACTAAAAGATGTAATATGCGAGTTAAACTTAGAGAGAGATCTTGTATAAGTGACAATTTGCATTAAGTGTCAAGTCGCGACAAGTCAAGTTACAATAGATCCGATCATAATAAGTCAAGTAGTAAAGATTAACTCACAACGTCAAATTACAATCAGACTAATCAAAACGACTTAAGTCACAACAATTCACCAAACACAAGTAGTTAACAAATCACTAGAATCTCACAAATGAGTTAATCGCTAGACACCCACCAAATCGATGAATTTTTATTGCCTCCTCAATGTGAAGCTTTGATAGCTTCCCCTCAAATCGACTATCACCTACATGAGACCACTTCCCCAAGTAGTTGAAGTGATGCAAAAAGTCTCATTGTATGACGCTCAAAGACCCAAAGGAAATGATAGCACCGAAGTAACAAGGTGAACCATGGATCATCTCTGCGGTTATCAATCCCGGAATGTATGATGAAGCCCGATCACATGACCATGTTGTGCATCCCCAATGTACACATTACTTTGATGTTTGGAGCAGTTGTCTATTAGGGGAATAAGATATCAACATCTTCATTTCACTAAATGCTTTCCAGTTATCTTACACATACCAACTCAATCCATCTTGTACGTATGTATCCAACACAAGAAGAAACGATGACACCAAAGTAACAGGTTGAAGCACTGATCATCTCCACGGATATCACCTCCGGAATATATGATTAAGCCCGATCACGTGAACCTGTTGCGCATCCTTGATGTACATAAATCTCTCCCCTGATGGTTGCGATCTCATCGGAATCAACATAACATTGTGTACATGAAGCATTAACCAGAAGCACTTTACCATAAATCATATCAACTCATATGAAGATGTCGATAAGCAATATCATCTCACTCTCCAATTATTCTTCTCATATTTCTTCCCACTAAAAGCTGAAGTAATACATACCACAAGTATCAGAAGACCACTTCCCCCATGTAGTTGGAATAATACACCAAACACTGCGAGTTAAGACACAGAGTTTCTCTACGGTTATGACATATGTCTTCCCGGGATAACTTCAATTAAGAAGAAGTATTATGTTCATCACGTGTACTCGTTATGCATTCAGATGTATGTCTCCTTCCCCCTTGCTGGTTTTGATACATCAGAATTAGCAACAACTTATAGGCATATCTACTTGAAATCATGAGAGGAGAACAAATTTGGCTCAAATAAATCTTGTGAGAATCAACTGCTACAGAAAGTCTCTAACTATCATTATCAACCCTTGTGTAGACTGTTTGAAGTAACCACTGATGAAGCAAATCCAATAAACCAAACTTGAGACTGAAGAAGAATTCCCCGTTCTTGTGGCTTAAGCTTGCACTAATGTGTGACTAAGAGCGGTGTAGAGAGTTCGTACAACATCGAATCCCTAAGTACTCTATACTTTACAACCAACCAACCATCAAGTATAAGACGTACATCACCTCTTGACTACCTACAACTTCATGTAAGTTGTGACACTCCTTGAAGTGATAGTTATTTTGTGGTAATAGAAATGAATAATTACCAAAATAACTAGATATCCAAGTCTTCGTCATTGTAAAGGTAAAAGCTCAAGCAAGGATCTCGAAGAGTCTTCATCCAACCAACCCCGACTTCAAGATAAAATAAGATCACTCCTTTGTGAAAGTCAACTTCAATCTCAAATAAGGGATACCAAATAAACTCCGTGATTACTTGACATTCCATGTCCAAATTCTTAGCCGTTTTGACATTATGATCGACATTTTCCATTATGTTCTTGAGGTTGATTTACACAGTGCACATTTGGAGGAACAACAATCCACGATGAAATAGAACAAAGAAGACGGATCATTATTCATGTGTGCAACTTCACAATCATGATAGTCAACATCACCACCTTGAGGAGTAACTGGAGATTGGGTTACTAGAGTAATCTGAGTAATACTTCTAAATGGTGCATCTTGATCAATGAAGATTGAGGAAGGTGAACCAGTTGAGTTATTAGGAACCGGAGCAAGAGCTTCAGGAACTAGATGATCAACATTCGTTGAAGCTTGGAAGTATTCATCAACCATAAATCCCAGTTATCCTTAGTAAGTAGAACATAAGGTGTTGGAGGAGAGTCGTATGACCATTCTTCAATCATCAATCACCATGTGGTATATTAACACTTCTCCCCCTCAAAAATTGCAAGCGATGTTTGCACTTTTTGATTGAGCAAGTGAATAAGAATACAATCAATCATGTATTTTATTCACACTTCTCCCCTTCAAAAATTGCATACGAGGTTGCCATTTTTGATTAAGCATGTAAATAATAATACACTCAATCATGTAGTTTATTCACTCTTCTCCCCCTCAAAAATAGCATATGAAGTTTGCCATTTTTGAATGAGCAAGTGAATATGAATTCGAGCAAAGATGAGTATTCACTTGATGACTGAACGAACATGGAGAAAGCATGAAGCATGTTGTTGAGAATGGTCAAAACAAGAAGATTTCTCTTCTTTCGAAGATAAGGTGCACTGAATCGTACACCTTTCTTTTCTTTGATGAACAGGGCCTGAAGTGTTGTCAGCAGATGCCATAATGATGAAGTTGAAGACCGAGGTTTGAACTGATGTGTCCAAACGTCATAACGATGAAGAGCGAGGCCTGAACTAAATTGAACAGTTGTCATAGTGAGCATACATCAACATTGACCTTCTATACCTCCTGAAGTAGGAGATATGCTTGCTTTAGGCCTCCATTCTTTGAGTCTTCTTGTGTGATGAATGATTGATGTACCTGCAACTGAGTAAGAGCTACCTGTACTAACATTACAAACTTGATTGCATATATATGGGTTAGTGACAAAAGGATCCAAACCCTTGGGGGTTTCACGGTCAACCAAGGTATTGCCATTGGTAAGTATCTTTCCGGTAGGTATCCACTTAAGTCCTGCGTCCTTAAAAATTCTGCCCGTTGGAATCCACATATGGCAAATTCTAGGATTATGAAGTTTCTTATGCTTAGCGGAAAGCTTATTGATATTCCTAGTCTCCACAGATTTAATAGTTTGTATCCACCTAGGAGAAGATTTAGGTTTGTTTTTCTGCTTATGCATTGTAGATGACTTACTAAAAGTCCTAGACCTAACTGGTTGAAGCAAAGGAATGTTCCTCAACAAATCATAAGGCATCTTACGAGGTTGTGAACCTAAGATTCCATCCTTATGAAGTAGTGCCCTTTTCCTAGCCTTTTCTAGATCACAGTTCTTGTACATGCCATTAATATCGAAAGAATTTTGAATCTTAATGCTTGTTTTCGACACTATTTTTGAACTAACCCTAGAGGAGCTGGGAGCAGGAGTAGCTACATTTTGAGGTTTAACCGAACTAGAAGCAATTATCTTAGGCAAAAAATGTGTAGTGACTGGTTTTGTCAAAACTTGTTCCGCATCAACTTGGGAGGCAACCCGTGTTTTTGAAACTTTTGGTCGTTCAAATCTAAACGCAGTCGGCTGCCTAACAACGGATTGGTTTCAATTAGATTGAAAACCTGGTTTCCCCAAGATTGATGGTTTTTCAAACTTAGTGTTCACACTATCCCCTGTTGCTTTTCTTAGCTCGTTCTTTAATGCGGTTATTGTGAACCCCTTTTCAAGAAGTTGAGCTTTGAATTCATCATTTTTGGCAATCAAAGTGGTTGTTTGTTCTATCGTCTTAGTTCTCATTTCTTTGATTGAGTCACCTAAATCCTTTTGATGCTTTTTCAAAGTCTCATTTTCCTTAAGTAATTCAGCCACATAGATTGACAGTTCACTAATTCTTGTCTTAGTTGCATCAATATCCTTGTTAGTTTCGACTAAACTACATTTCACATTCATAGCAGAGATATGTTTCTTCAAGTTGGTGATTGTCAAGTTTTTGGCTTTTAGCTGGGCTTTTAAATCATTAATCAAAAAGAATTCACGAAAATCAGGAAGTTCCGAATTTTTACATGATTGGTTAGTTTGAAAACTTCCTTTCTGTTGTTGCATTGCGATTTCAAGTGAAATGCAATGTTTTTCAAGTTGTAAAAATCTGTTTGAAAGTTTATTAAAAACTTCTTTATCAACCATGTCATTTGATTTAAACATCTCAGCCGTAAACAAAGAACTTGACTCATCATCATATTCAGCATCCTGATCACTTTCTCCCCTTTTATGACTCATATTTGTTGAATTAGAAATGGTAATTCTATCAGTCTTTTCCAACAAATTTGTGTCATAAGTGGGTTTATTTTGATCAGTATGCTGTCGTTCATTAGAAAGCACATTATGTTGATCACTTGAGGGTACCTCAGCACATGACACGTGTTCTTTAACCGGTCTCAGATCTGCATCCATATCATGTGTGACAAGAGTCACTGAACTGCTGGTAGTATCAAGCTTATCAATCTCAGATCCATTACACTTAGTAATAAATGACCCAACATCTGATGCTTTACCCGAATCAACAATACCATCACTTGATTTCACCCGACATGCCTTCACCCTGTCATCATACTTAAGTTTGTACTGTGATCTTTCCTCAATGTGCTCCTTAACATCACCCATGAGCTGGAGTAGCGTGACTCTGAACATGTCCACCTCCATTCTAGTGTACTCAGCAAAACTCTTTTCCGTCATTTGATTGTCAATTCATAATCTCTGGTGAATCGTGACTCTATGAACGATTGATGTTGTCTTTTGATCACCTGAAGAGCATCCATGGATCCAATTTCATGAAATTCTTTTTTGTCAAGTTGGTGTTCAAGTTGATCTAAGTTCAGGATCATAGTGCCCGTGAATTCCTGAACATCTTGACCAAATAGTGCTGGAAATGCTCTTTCATATCCACCCAAGGATCCAGGTCTTTCTAAGAGAAGCTTGAGGTGTGAGTGAAGTTGTCGAAAAGGTTCAATGCAACTATCCTTTACATCGTGAAGCACTTGTTGTGGCTGTTGCACTTCTCTCTCATGTGAGTTAGAGCACAAAGAATCCATTTTAGCATATTCTGACTCGAAAGCGGTTGTTTGTTCAAGAACATTTGTCAGTTGTACTTTGTTGGGAATCTTGTGCTCATTGACCATGTCATACAGTTTATGTATCTCCGATATGGCAGAGTCTGAAGTAGTAGACATGATGTAACCGTGTACGGGATTTTACAAGTCTATGATTTATACCGAAAGATAGAATCTTTTGCGGGATTTTACAAAATCAAGACAAAACCGTGAAACACTGAAGAATTTGTTGGGTTCTGTTGAAGTGAGTTTGAGTGGTGAAGTAGACAGGTTACAATGAATTTCAGACAATGTTCGTGTGTCAACATCTGAATAAGCCCCGTAGTTGTTCAATAAACCTGAAAATATCACAAACCCAAAATATATTTTCACAATATCGGATTAACGACGCTCAATCAAAATAACGAACCAAATAATATACCCAACACAATTCACCACAATTAATTTAAGCAAACTTGACTACAAGTTTCTTCACGTTGATATCTCTTTTACAATTCACGCCCATAACAATAACCAACCTCGGATGTACTTAAGCTCGAGTAAAACCGTGATAAAAGATTCACCACAAAAATATGAGTCCACACAACCAATATGTTATCACGACAAATATGGGAAAAGAAGATATAGCCCAAAGTCCTGATGAAAAACAACTCGGCCCAACTTTATAAGCAAGACACCAGCCCACCACATTTAGGTAACAGAAGCCCAACACAAAACTAATACATACCCTAATAATCCGTGTATAACAATTCACTAATCACAACTAAAACACTTCAACCCTAATCTTTACCACAAGCGCAGTCACCAAAAAAAACTATACTGCTTATCACTGTTTCAATTAAATCACAAGCACCACAACTATCTGTCCCTTGTTTTTGTATGATCCGAATCACAAACCCATATCCTCTATTATAAATCGTGACTCATAGATAACTCAGGTAAGTATATGTTATGTTTGATATTTTAATTCGAACGAAAAGGAGAATGAAATAGAAGGTTTTGTTCTTTCTTTACTATAGTTCGAACATTAAAAGACAGGAGTGTATACTTCTAAATTTTCACACAACGATCTAAGATGAAAATCTCATGTTGTCAAGTATTTAGAACACATCATTTTGATTTCCCTAATGAGATTTATCTGAGATCTTGATATCCTTATCTTTAACGTGTCTGGGGTGTAGTCCAAACATAAAAGAAAGTCCCTTTTTCATTTTTAGTCTCAACCGAAAGGAAGTAGGATGAAACCGATTGGGTTTCATTCTAACTTAAAGGTGTTCGGATATTAACAAGTTATGGATCAATGATGATGTATCTTATGTGATTATGTGTTAGCATAAATCTTGATTAGCAAAAGATATACACTGAGATCATGTATGTTTCAAGGGTCTGATGTTGAGACGAGAGGATGTTTGGATAGGATTTGTTGTATGTTGATTGGGTTGTTGTGGTAAGGATATGATTGTAGTTCAGTTCTTGTTATCTCTTCTTCTTGACTTTCTTGTTATCAGATAACCGCTAAAACAGATGTTAAGGAGGTAAACGCAAGACCAAAAGTTAGACACTGGTAAAGGTAACCGCTAAAATAGAGTTGAGATGAGGTAACCGCTATAAAAGAAGTAATTGCAGTTGTGAGATAAACGCTGCCAGTAGCTAATCGCTACAAATAATAGCACTAATGGCTATAATAGGATTACTCCAAAACTGTCACAATCTTGTTAGATGAAATCGTTAGCAATATGTACTGTAAGCCAATTGCTATGCAAAAAAACAAAAAAAAAAAAAAAAAAAAAAAAAAAAAACAAAACCTGGACCACCAGTCACTATCCAAGTTATTTTGTCATTTAATTGCAGGAGCTAACCGCAGCCAAGACTACTCCACACAGAAAAAAACAAAATGCTAGTAAGAACTATCACTTAAGAAACCACGAGTTTAACCCAATCTACCATTAACCACTTGAAACAGCCAATCAAAGCACCAAACTATCTAAGTCTAATACAGCTTGACATGAAAGTACAACCATAAAAACATGTTTAACCACAAACATAACCAAGTCAAGATGTTTACAAATAAGGCCCTTCAAACCAAAGAAAAACACACAACCAAGCCTAAAGATTCGAGCACAATCTATCCCAAAGATCAAACCATGGCTCTTGATACCAATTGTAAGATATCTATAATCATAACATATATGTTTTTGTGGTTGGATTGATTCAAGAAAGAAGAATAAGAAGATTTTAGGGAGAGAAAGAGTTGGGTGTTTCTAGAGAGAGAGAGAGAGATGAGAGAAAATGTAATATTAGATTGAGAATGAGAGAAGCACCAACCCTCTCCACATGTGGAGAGGGGTATTTATAGTTTCCTACAAAGAAGATAAAAATGCCCACACCCGGGCTGTGGATCAGGCATACAGTGGGTAAAGACCCGTCATTCTTCCACGATGTTACTTAAACTAAACTAATATCTAACTAACTAATTAATTAACTACGATCTATCTTAATGCTATTACATCATTTAGGTGACCGAGTCTTTTATAGGAATATTTGTATTCCTAACAATTAATATCAAGGATCAATGTCAAAGGATCTATATCAAAGGATCAATCAAAGATGTAATATCAACGGGTTAAAATGGAGAGGTCAAAACCAAGGTTCCAATCCACAGGGTTCATTATTCCAAGTTCCAAAGTCCCATAGTTTATGATCAAAAGGGTCATAATGAGAGAGTAAAACAAAAGATCAACTTAGCAGGTTCCCAAATGTGTTCCTAGTTAATCGGTAATTCTTGTGTTTATAAATTTAAAGCTTGTTGGATAGCAGTAGTCGAATCATAAGCATAGCAGTAGTCGATAACAAAATCAAGGACGGTGTGGTACATCTCTCCAACCACACTAGAGTACATAACATTGGTGCATCAATGCTATGGTTGTGGCTACTCCACAACAAGTAATACCTGGGTAAATACTGAAGGGTCTTGTAGTCAAGGTTCAATATCAAAGTATAAGTGCCAAGTCATAATCAAAGGTTCAATGTCAAATGTTCAATCTCAAAGGTTCAATATTAAAGGTTCAATATCAAAGGTTCAGTATCAAAGGTTCAATATCAAAGGATTAATATCAAGGATCAATGTCAAAGGATCTATATCAAAGGAACAATCAAAGATGTAATATCAGCGGGTTAAAATGGAGAGGTCAAAACCAAGGTTCCAATCCACAGGGTTCATTATTCCAAGTTCCAAAGTCCCATAGTTCATGATCAAAAGGGTCATAATGAGAGAGTAAAACAAAAGATCAACTTAGCAGGTTCCCATCACTTGTTTAAAAAAGGTTCGTAACACAATCTCATTTAAAAGGTTTATAACAAAAATTCATTAAGAAAAGATCTTCCAAAAGATAACATTTATAAAGGTGGTTCTTTAATAACGGTTTTTACAAGATATTCTTTAAAAGTGGTCTTCATGAATTTATAAAATCCCCTATAAGATTAGTCTTAATTCATATTAAAAGTTTCGTTATAAAATAATTTCTCCTTTAAATGTTTCCATATCATAATTTTAAGAAAAGAGATTTCACCTCCCGTTATAATATTAAAAAACATTCAAAGTCCCACAAGGGTTCAAAGGTTGAGGTCCCGAAAGGTTATCGAACGGGTCATGTCAACATCATACCATAAGAGTCCAAACAAACAACAATTGGATCACAATATCGGTGGCACACATCACTCATAGAGCCAAGTACGAAGGATCATAACCAAGACCAACGGAATCGTAACACGATAACAAATCAAAGACAAAGTTAAGGGAGAGAGAGTGTGCCCTCTTGCTGAAAGAGTACAGAATATCTATACCTTAGTTCAACACAAGCAAAGTCAAACAAATCAAGAGATATGGATCACTCCCGCTTCACCAAACCTAGAAGAGAATGGATTCGAATTAAGAAAAGTTCAACTCACGTAAGTTACCACTATTAGTTATCTTTCCATTTTTAGTATCTTTCGATATTTAGTAGCTTTCTATTTTAGGTAACTTTCCATATTTAGCAGATTTCCAAAATTAGCAAGTTTCCACATTTAGAAAGTTTCTTTATTTAGTAAGCTTCCAGAAATAGCAAGTTTTCATAATTAGAAAGCTTTCACATTTTTATTAGGCTAAGTCTTTAAATAAATCATTATTGTGGAATTAGGGTTAATTATGTTAACTTTCCATAATTTAGGGCTCATAATGACAACTTCCCATATTTATATAGATAATCCATAAAGTAACAATATTTACTATTCAATCCTTCAAGTTTACCCATGTTACAATTTAAACCCTTAATTTACATTAATTAAAAAATAGGCCTTATAATTAATGATTTTACAAATATTTCGATATTAATTCCATATTGGCACATTAAACCCTTTGTTATCAAATATTACACATTTTACCCTTCAATCAAATATTTATATGAAATACCATCATTTCTCCATAATTTGCAATTCCAACCCTTACTTTAATTAAAGTACAATTTGTTCCCTTTTAATATATAAATATTACAATTAAATCCTTTTAATTACAAAACATACACTTTCCACCCTTTTAATAATTTATACGAATCACCCTTTATATTTATATCAGTTTCCAAAACAAACCCTCGCATTTAAATAATTTCAATTCGCCCCATTTTATTTTTAATTTACTAATTACACCCTTTAATTATCAAAATCACACAACACACCCCTATACTGATTTTATACAGATTCCCCATGATATTTTATGATTAACAAAAATAACCTTCAGGTTTAATAAATTACAAAATACACCATTAAACTTTTGAAAATCAATTCAGCTTATACATAAAATCACAAAACATTAACCCTAGCCACTTCCAATCATTACCTAATTATTTTGTTATCATTATACCTCATTAATGTCAGAAAATTTAACCAAACCCTAATCCTAACCTTGATCGATTCCTTTTTATTTCTTTTTCCTTTTTCCAATGATAAAACAACGAAAATCCAAAAATGATTCCACAAGCCTTGAAAACATTATATACGATTTTATTTAGGTTATATAACATATAATAGATGTGAGAAAAATCATATAGAAGCACCCTAAATTTTTATACCCGATTCTTAATTTAGTCGACTTTTTAGGGTTTTTGTTATGTTTTAATCCATACGACTTTTTAAGCATGCATGGTTCAATTTCAAACGTTTATAAAGATCATATGGAAGGAAAAGAGTGATGCAAAAATACCCCAAGTAGATCAGATCAAATGGAACAAGCAGAAACGATTTTTCTCCTCTCGGCTACAAAATACAATCTTCCAAAATCCAAGACTCACACCCGATCTCTCAACAGACCTATCACATATTTTTCCCACCTCCTATGTTCCAAGACACGTCCAAGAAAAATGCTATCCAGCTCCAGAAAATTCTTATGCGCCGCTTCTTGTTTTTGTGGTGTTTTTAGTGTTTCTGGAAAAGAAAGCGTACGAATTATTTGCATCTGCCGATCAAAACCAATTGTGAGAATATTTTGGTGTGTATTTTGAGTGTGTGTGTGTCATTTGGTATGAGGAGAGGAGAAGCAGAATGATCAATTTTATGTTTATGGAAGTTATTGAGAGTTAATATGATTTTTAATACCGTTAATTTTGATTTAATGCATTTTAATGAGATTTTTAAATTTTCTTTAAGGGGAGTGTGGAAAACTAGAAGGGGGGGTTGAATAGTTTTACGTCTTTTTCGTTTTGCTTATTTTATAAAAGATAGTTTCTAAGATAAAACTTTCAAATCACTTTAATACATAAATATATATACTAGTTAATTTATGATTTTGTATAAATACTACTTATGTATAATGTACAATTTCAAAACACTTAACTACAAAAGTATAAATACAAGATGTATTAAAGGTTTTATATATACAATGCTTATGTATAATGTTTGGAAAGAATATACAATTTCATATATTTTATGTAAGCATATATATGTGTAGTAGTGTATAGATATAATTATATGTACTAGGTTGGTTTTTGTAAGATTAGTTTTATGAATGAATTTTAGTTTGATCTTTATGTGAAATCAACATATGCACAATACTATCAATTATGACTATGTGTGAAATGCAAGTAAGTAATAAATCAAAGAGTGAGAGATGGAAAGATCAAACCGAGACACAAAGGATTTATAGTGGTTCGGCTACAAGGACACCTTCCTTGCCCTACTCCACTCCCCGAGTCACCTACTCGAGAGTTTTCTTCACTAGATCAAAAACCTCCTTTATGGCGGAGAAAACCGTACACACCAATATACACACCAATTTACACACCAATCTTCACACCAATCTACACACCAATCTACACACCAATCTTCACACCAATCTACACACCAATCAACTATTTTCTTCACACCAATCTTCTACACACCAATCTTCTATACACCCATCTTCTATTCTCTTCACACCTTTAAAGTACTAATGTCTTGACACCTTCAAGTCACTAATATCTTTACAACTTCAATGCACTAGTGTCTTGACACCTTCAAGCCACTAATGTCTTCACAACTTCAATGCACTAATGTCTTGACACCTTCAAGCCACTAATGTCTTCACAACTTCAATCTACAAATGTCTTCTAGTCTTCTCCACTAGAGATCCTTAATTTCTTCACTACAAGATCCTATTGCTACAATCTCCTATCACCACTACTATCTAACCCTTCTTCTTCTCTTCAAGTTACACTTCACACTTACAACAATTCTAGATTCTTCAACTAAATCTAGTTAACTAATACATACACCTTATTCACCAAAGTATGAAAGATATACAAGAAAATGTAAACAAACAACTTAGATAGCAAGATGATACTAAGTTGTAATACTTCTAATAGAAGTATTCTTCTCTTTGCACTTGAAAGAATGAGGCTTTGGATCACTTGGAAACAAAGGCTTATGAAATGATCAAAGGATTTTTAGGATTGAAATGGAGATCTAGAACAGAAAGTTTTTATGCAAAAAGGTGAGGAAAAAATCCAGGTTTAAGGTGGTATTTATAGACAAAAGAATCTGACAGAGGAGCGTGGCCGGTCCCCTTAATTCATGGCCGGCCCCCTTAAAATTAAGGGGACCGCCCCTTATAATTAAGGGGGCCGCCCATCTGTAACAGCCAGAAAACTTGTCTTTTAGTGGGGAAAGTTTATTTGGTGAAAAACTAACTGATTTTGGTTAAATATTTGAAATCATATATTTAGTATGATTAAAACATTTTTCTTTATTACCAAAAGTATTTTTCAAAAATATATAATATGTTTATATGATTAAATAAACTTTGTGTTAATTAATTAACTACCCCTTTGATCATACATTGCACTAAACACTTTGTTTATTCATACCTTAAGTGATTTGTTGGTGAAAGTGATTATTTATTACTAAATACGTGTTTACGTCATGATCTTTGGTTTGATTAGTTTAAGTTTTGTGATTATCAAAACATAGAGATATCGGAAGATATGAATAATGTTTTCAGTCAATTATTTATATCAACAATCTCCCCCTTTTTGATGATTACAAAACCTAAACTTATTAAATCCAAAAATTAATATTTAGACAAGTATTTAGTAAGTTTACATTCACTTCTCCCCCTTTTTGTAGAATCAAAAAGGTTAGGCCGAATAAGCTTCGTGATAGAAGTTTAAACGGGTAGAAAACTCCCCCTTGATGTATGCTCCCCCTCGTTTGAGGGCACCAAGGTTTCGAGAAAGTAATTCTTGCAAGAAAAATATTAGAAGCACAAGCATGGCACAAGCAAATACATATAGCATAATATTAACAAGTAATAATCATGGCACAAGGGAATAAGAAACATATATTAAACCATTCAATAATAGAGAAATGATTATGTCAACCCATAATCATTGTTACAAAGGCAATACAAATAGAATTCTAAATAACATAGAACATCCTATAGTGCCAACAAGGAGTGTCACCAAACTTTCTTGAATCCCAAAATGGTTGAGGAGTTTTATTTGAAAATGAGAAAACATAAGCATATCAAATGCTTGGTGGTTTAGTGGAGGTAAACTCTTGGTTTCATGGGTGTTGGTGAGTTTGTAGAGCTTGGAGGTGGTGGATTTGAAGTGGAGTTTGTTGGTTGAGGGTTGTGATGTTGTTCAAGTGATGGGGTTTGTTGAGATCTAGTAAGAAGATACTCAATCCAAGTGAGGTGCTCATTCAAAGCAATGGTTTGTTGTTGAAGGAAGATGCAACAAGGGCAATTGTTAACATGCTTCTCAAGTTGGTTTTTGTTATGTGGTGATGATGGTGAGCTTGATTGTGGTGGATCCAAATTGCGTTGAGCAAGATGTAATGCTAAAAGAGCACTAAGCTCATGTGCCTCTTTTAGCTCCTCAACGAACTTCAAGTGTTCGGAGGAAGGTGATGGTGGTGGAGCATGATAGTCGTCTTGGGTGAAGGTTTGCACATGCAACATTGGAGTGGCATGTGAGGTTGTAGGAAGTGGTGGTGGTACTCTAGGTGGTGGAGACATGTTTGAGCTTGGGTAATCATGAAAACATGATATGGGTGGAAGAGGTTCTTCATGAGTGGATGATGTCTTTGTTGAATGAGCAATATGTGAAGTGTTGATTGAGATGTTGGGATTGTTGTTTTGGGATTGAGCATGCTCATTAAAAGAGGAAGCATTAATGAGGGTATTAGTGGAAGATAGGTTGTGGGATGACTCATTTGAGTGGGTTTGAGGTTGAGTTGTTGGTTGACTTGAAACAACATCACAAGGGTTATGACAAGAATCAAGTTTCCTCCTCCAAACGGGTTTGACGGAGATCCTTGCGGTTCTTGAAATCTTTGGTTTTTGGTTGTTGGAAGATGACATGTTTGGGTGTGATGGCATTAATGGTGGGAGGAGAGTATTTATAGTGTATGAGAAATGTGGTTTAGGAAGGAAAATTTGAGGGATAGTATGGGACAAAATATGTTTGTGAATTCTGGGAAGTATATGTTGAAATGGGTCAAAAAGTGAGAAAGACAACAGTATCCCCGACCATCAGATGGCCGGTCCCCTTAAATGGAGGCCGGTCCCCTTAAATTTAAGGGGGCCGCCCTTATGATTTAAGGGGGCCGCCCATCTGGTGATTCCCAGAATGCCAGAAATGGGTTTTTGGCAGAAAATTTTCAAAAAGGTTGTGTTTTTGGATTTGGATTCAAGTAAGTTCAACTCTTGAGGCTATATAGAGCATACTATTCATGAATGTAGAGAATATCATAGAAATGATTAGAGTGAACAATTAATTCCTAATAATCATGTTATCTACTAATATTTCAATTAAGTTTGGTAACTAAGGAAGCAATAAAGCAAACTAGTTAAGTATGCAACTATATGAAGATAATGGTAAGTAGGATTAGTGCAAACAAATTTAAGATTGCTTATGATAAACAAGTGGGAAGATATGATTATATGAACTTCAAGACTTGTTACAAACAAGATCCATATGGGCAAACCATGATTCTCATGAAATGATTTGATTAGATTGTGGATGTCATTTTCACATAAGTTTATGACATATGTGAGAAAATAATAATGTTTTAAACAAAATGTTTTTAGTTTTATTCAACAATGTTTGAAAGTAAGTTTTCACTTAATGCCATAAATCTGGGAACGAAAGAATCTAATGAGAAGCAATGTTCATAAAAGTAAACTAGCGTTAGGTATATATAGGAAGTGCAATTTAATCAAGTTGGAGAATGAGTATGAGACTATTACTAGTGGTGCTCAATTCAGGCTAAATACGACCGTTTTTACGGGTTACACACACTCAACTTCTCACATAGAAGCAATTCAACCGTTAGGTTAAATTGAATTTCTAGTCAATAGATTCTCCAGTAGTCATTCTCCTTTTAGAAGAAATCGAGTTCCTAAATTTACCTATCGAAGATTACCAAATATGAAGTTTTCTTGATTCACTAATACTTGGCTTAATGTTTTGAAATACATTCAAGTTTGTATCCTAATAAAACAAATTTTGTTTTGTTTCAAAAAGAAAAATGTTTCTGCTTTGATAAAGATCAAAATAATGTTATGATAGCTTATGATTAAGCATGTTGTTCGAAAAAGCATAAAATAGATATTCGAAGGGTTTTAACTCAAAGAGAGAAGTTTTTAAATATGATGTATTGATTTTGATAATCAAGAAATTTCAGGTGAAAGATATACTTCAAGAGAATCGATTCAGCCCATTGTCACATGTAATCATCTCTAATGGCAACTAAAGATGTGAGAGAGATATGGTAGACATTGAACATCTAAATGCAATGAGATAGGAAAAGACAAAGAAAATCATCAATGAATGCAATATAGACATATGTATATATGCATGTATACAAGACACATTGTAATATTGAGTCACTAGCAAGTCTTAATTATAACACATCTATTAATGCAACTAGTAAGATCATATAGCACAAATGGCAAGTATTCTATTCTAGATCATAGAAGATTATCAATATAGATGAAAACTAAAATAAATGATAATAGACATAGCAATAAGAGGGTTAATTATCCTAATGTTATGTATGCATATATTGGTATTCATGATCTAAAAGCATAGCAACTTGCAAATTAAAACATATTAATATACTAATTGAAGCATACTCTATCTTAATGTAATGTAGGCAAGTTTTTGAAAAGAAAACTTACCTCAGGTCCAGCTCTTCTTTAAGAGTGGTCATGAGAGCAATATAAAACGTCAAGAAGGTTTTCCCCAAAGCAAGTTGAAGAAGCGAAGTAATATCCCAATGCAAAAAGGATCAAGGAGACTTGATCATAGAAACACTATCGGTCGCACCAATCATCACAAGTCGTGCAGATTAAGAATGGTAGAACAAGAATCCTTATTTGTACTTGTACAATCTTCACTCGCTATACGGTGATCAATTCCATTGTTCATGTCGCTCCATGTTTTGTTTGTAGTATTGCTTGGATCTTGGAGCATGTAATCCTTGTCATCACTATTTGTATTAACATTTGTTAGGATGTTCACGTATTCCGTATTTACATCGTCTTTATCGTCCTTGTTGCACCATGATTTATTAACATGCTTTCTTCGGATTTGACACATGTGTTCTTCATTATTGGTACCTTCAATGATCACATTTGAACTAGTAGTACATGTGTTTATTTCAACTAAATATTTATCTATTAAATTTTCTAGAGTAACTATTTCATATGCAATATCAAGTTTATCATCTTTGGTTTTACATTTCTCTTGGTGAAACTTTAAAAGGCATTTCCAAATATCATTTGCCGTTTTACAAGGAAATAATCTTTCATATTCAACATTTGGTAGAGTTTTGAAAATAAGTAATTTAGCTTTAGTATTTTTATCAATTTTTATTTGAAGATTATTATATTGATTTTCAAAATCCATTTTGGTTAGTTTAAGATCACCAATTGAAATAATATGCCAAAGATCAAGATCTATTGATTTCACATAATTTTCAAATTTATTTTTCCATTCAAGAAAATGATCATTTTCAAATAATGGTGGTTTTTGCGTAAATTCTCCTTCTAGATATTTTTCGAATTCCATAGATCGTTACAAGTTTTAAAATACAGTATATTTTAAAAATCTTGTTAGACGTGGCTCTGATACCAATTGTGGAAAACTAGAAGGGGGGGTTGAATAGTTTTACGTCTTTTTCGTTTTGCTTATTTTATAAAAGATAGTTTCTAAGATAAAACTTTCAAATCACTTTAATACATAAATATATATACTAGTTAATTTATGATTTTGTATAAATACTACTTATGTATAATGTACAATTTCAAAACACTTAACTACAAAAGTATAAATACAAGATGTATTAAAGGTTTTATATATACAATGCTTATGTATAATGTTTGGAAAGAATATACAATTTCATATATTTTATGTAAGCATATATATGTGTAGTAGTGTATAGATATAATTATATGTACTAGGTTGGTTTTTGTAAGATTAGTTTTATGAATGAATTTTAGTTTGATCTTTATGTGAAATCAACATATGCACAATACTATCAATTATGACTATGTGTGAAATGCAAGTAAGTAATAAATCAAAGAGTGAGAGATGGAAAGATCAAACCGAGACACAAAGGATTTATAGTGGTTCGGCTACAAGGACACCTTCCTTGCCCTACTCCACTCCCCGAGTCACCTACTCGAGAGTTTTCTTCACTAGATCAAAAACCTCCTTTATGGCGGAGAAAACCGTACACACCAATATACACACCAATTTACACACCAATCTTCACACCAATCTACACACCAATCTACACACCAATCTTCACACCAATCTACACACCAATCAACTATTTTCTTCACACCAATCTTCTACACACCAATCTTCTATACACCCATCTTCTATTCTCTTCACACCTTCAAAGTACTAATGTCTTGACACCTTCAAGTCACTAATATCTTTACAACTTCAATGCACTAGTGTCTTGACACCTTCAAGCCACTAATGTCTTCACAACTTCAATGCACTAATGTCTTGACACCTTCAAGCCACTAATGTCTTCACAACTTCAATCTACAAATGTCTTCTAGTCTTCTCCACTAGAGATCCTTAATTTCTTCACTACAAGATCCTATTGCTACAATCTCCTATCACCACTACTATCTAACCCTTCTTCTTCTCTTCAAGTTACACTTCACACTTACAACAATTTTAGATTCTTCAACTAAATCTAGTTAACTAATACATACACCTTATTCACCAAAGTATGAAAGATATACAAGAAAATGTAAACAAACAACTTAGATAGCAAGATGATACTAAGTTGTAATACTTCTAATAGAAGTATTCTTCTCTTTGCACTTGAAAGAATGAGGCTTTGGATCACTTGGAAACAAAGGCTTATGAAATGATCAAAGGATTTTTAGGATTGAAATGGAGATCTAGAACAGAAAGTTTTTATGCAAAAAGGTGAGGAAAAAATCCAGGTTTAAGGTGGTATTTATAGACAAAAGAATCTGACAGAGGAGCGTGGCCGGTCCCCTTAATTCATGGCCGGCCCCCTTAAAATTAAGGGGACCGCCCCTTATAATTAAGGGGGCCGCCCATCTGTAACGGCCAGAAAACTTGTCTTTTAGTGGGGAAAGTTTATTTGGTGAAAAACTAACTGATTTTGGTTAAATATTTGAAATCATATATTTAGTATGATTAAAACATTTTTCTTTATTACCAAAAGTGTTTTTCAAAAATATATAATATGTTTATATGATTAAATAAACTTTGTGTTAATTAATTAACTACCCCTTTGATCATACATTGCACTAAACACTTTGTTTATTCATACCTTAAGTGATTTGTTGGTGAAAGTGATTATTTATTACTAAATACGTGTTTACGTCATGATCTTTGGTTTGATTAGTTTAAGTTTTGTGATTATCAAAACATAGAGATATCGGAAGATATGAATAATGTTTTCAGTCAATTATTTATATCAACAGGGAGGGCGGCCATAATTATGGAAAAAGAGTCAAAAGGATCAATTTTTACTTAGAATAAGTTACATGATTTATTTTATAAGTATTGTACAAGTTTTAAACGTTTTTGGACCCGTTAGGTCACGTAACGTGCAATATTCGTTTCTTAGTCCAAATTTCATATCCTTGAGTTCTTATAATGTTGTAGTAGCTCAAATGTTATTTAATTGAAGTTACATGTTCGTGTTTATGATCGTATGATAACCGTTTTTTATTTAGGGTTTGTTAGGTAAACGTATCATGGAAATGTGGGCATTTTAGTAATTTAAATTGGAGGGCATTTTAGTAATTTAAATGTATCATGGAAATGTGGGTTTTACAAATTAAGTAAAAGACTCTTAACTCTAATTTTTATTTTATTTTTAGAGAGAAAAGTTAGGAAGCTAGGCTTCAATTCATAAGAACTCAATTATTATTTGCCACACACTTGTTAAATAGGAAAACGATAAATCATAAGCCAACTAGAACCAGAGGCGGAGCTATATGTAAAGTAGTGGCGGGTGTTGCCCCCAACCTAACTCTTGCGGACACCCAAATACATAACAAAAATATTAAAGTTCGTAACAAACTAGACTCGTGCTCTCAAGCAAGTAGTGAGAGTGCCCTCGATATAATCCTGGGTTACAAACAATCAAAGCTCTTTAACATGGAAACTGTTTTTCCCGTTGTAATGTTTGTCTAAGAAAATTAGTGGGAAGAAAGAAGACGGATTGTGGTGAAGCTTCGATAGTTGGGTTTTGTGGCCATAGGTATCACGTGATAATAAAAAGCTATCACTTGCTTTATTAATTTCTTTACAAAGTAAATTTATAAAAGTAGTAAAAATATTAACACATCTTTATCTTTCTGTATAGCAGTAGTTATTTGTCATTGTCTTATTTCAAGAATTTAGGATGTATATTTTTAAACTCAAAAGTGTGGATGCATGATGTTAGATTGTTAACAATATAAATTATATTTAGGATCTTTATGTTTGGTATGTAATTTGTGTATATGTAGATTTTTGTAGTTTTTTTTGTTTGTCTTGAGTAACTACATTTTACGACTTTTTGCTCAACTAATTTACACGAGACATGTAAAGACTAAATTTTTGTGAGGTAAACGTCTCCAATTGATGAGTTCATGTATTTGCTTTTTGTTAACATCAAACATTTTCTAACTGTATTTTTTTGGCGACGCGTCTTTCTTTAATAATTAAATAAAATAAGCACATTTCTTATATTAAATTACTTATAACATGGTAAGCGCTTTAATAAAATATGTACGGTATTTGGTATGCTTAGATTTTCGTTAAGTATATGTAGTCTATAATGAGAGTTTTAAATGCATCGAAATATAGCACTTTTGTTGCCTTTTTATCCATACCCGACCCGAATTGTTCAGGTAACATTGAAACCCCTTTATTTAATCAATGCCCTCGTGATCACATTTCCTGACTCCGCCACTGCTACAAATTGTATTAAACTCTAATTGGCTAATATAGTTAAAATCATATTACTAATTATAAGACATTCGTATCAATATTTCATTTCCTGTTTCAAGAGTAAACATATGCCAACTTAATAATTGAGGTTTTGTTATATGGGCCATCTTTTTATATTTAAAAAAGTCATCAAATATGGACCACTGGAAGTAGGTGTTCAGTGTTTGGTTTGACACCGAACAAACCGAAAAATAAACTGGACCGAAACTGAATAAAACCGAACCAATAATTTTTATTGGTGTATGGTTGGTTTTGAAACCAAACCGAAGTATTTAATTAGTGTTTGGTTTGGTTTATGGGATGAAACAAAAATTACAATCTTAGGACCTCAGGATTATGCATTTATATCTCGTTAGTCTTATTCTAAAGACCGTTGAAATGTGATTAGTAAATTGGACAGGACCTGTAATTTTTACATACCATAAGGACATGACCCGCTGAAAGAAAAAGCACAAGGACAAAACCTGTAAAACCCAACAAACCACAAGGATGATTTACGTAATTTACTCTAGAGTTTTATACTTAATTGGTCCTTGTAGTTTCACTAAAATTTCATTGATAGTTCCCATTCGATTTATATTACACCACTCATACCTATTTTTTGAAACTACTTGCATACCTAGTCCCTATTAAAAAAAGCCATTCAATTTTGCTCCTAGTTAGCCTCACATGCCTTCCACGTGAAGGCATGATCGTCATTTCGAATTTTCTCTACCCATTTGTATAGTCACTGACACGCTTAAAGTTAAAATACACACAAATCCAATCAACTTCTTACCTCTCATTTCTAAATGCATTTTTCCCACAATTCTAAGCCTAACAAACCAAAAGTTATAAAATCTAAAAAAAATTGAAAAAAAAAAAAAAAAAAAAAAAAAAACTAAAATTTTACTTGATAACCCAATCTCTAAGTTACAGACGCCATTTTCAATATACGATATTCGAAAAAGTGGCAAGTCCATTGATCTCGAATCAATGTATGGTAAGTTATTGCTAAATTTTATTTCGTTAATTTAATGTATATTGTATAATGATGTTGTAAAGATATTTTTATGTAAAAAACATGTGTTTAAAACATTAAATTGATGAAACAATTGTCTTCGATGTTAAGGGAGGTAGTCATACTCTGTTTTCAATTAAGCTATACGGTGGTGGAATATTTAAGGATTCACCTAGAAGGTATGTGAATGGTTCCGAAGACTACGTTGATACGATATATATATATATATATATATATATATATATATATATATATATATATATATATATATATATATATATATATATATATATATATATATATATATATATATATATGAGTTTTGTGCTCATGATTTGGATTCAGTTATGGTTAAGCTAGGTTACAAAGTGTTAGTTTATGAACATAAATTAATAGTGCTGTGTTAGGATCGAACTCGAGATCACGGGATTGCACACTTTACGTATGAAAAGTAAATGACTAATTATTTATAAATGTTATATATAATTATTAATAAACACAAAACGAGTAACGACCGTTAGTATTTAACGGAGAATGGCTAACGACCGTTCGACGAAAATAAGGAAAGTTTATTGTATGAATTATTGGAAAGTCAAGAAGGTTCTGAAATCCCTAGGGGAGTTCCTAAACTAATCGACCAAGACAAAGGGGGCACCTCCTTTGTGTCTTAGACTCCAAGTAATCATACACTATAAATACAAACTCAAGATTCATTGTTTCTCATCTCTTGTACACATAGTTCTTGGTGTTTTTCTCTCCTTCTTTTCTTGTCCCTAAATCGATCCATCAAACCCTTTCATAAGGGATTCAATTTTCATAAGGCTCAAATTGTTTTGTGTTTTAATTACTTGCATAATCTTTTACTTGAATTAGTACGTGTGTACAAGAACGTGATATAACCACACTATTGGTTATATCTTGGATTGAATAACAAAAGGGTAAGGGGTTATTCTTACAATCCACATAAACCCTAATTAGGGTTCATAAGTTGAAGATTGCATATTGATTCTTATTCAGGCTAGAATCACAAAGATATGTTTGCTAGTTATTATTGATTAATTAATTACATGTTATATGATCTTGTTATAACGCTTCCACATATGCTTACTTGATGTTATTGGTTTATTTATATGCATGTTATGATTATATAATTCCAACAGTGGTATCAGAGCCAAGTTATAATGTGTAATTAATTATCAAAATGCATAAAAATTGAATCTTCATTTGAGTTTATACATGTTTATCGATTTCTAGGGTTTAGATCATCCGAAACCTTATTTTTTTTTAAATTGGGTCGATTGACCCTTTATTGTTTTTAGGGTTTTGGTTTTGATTTTTAATATGATTAGAAACCCTAGGATTGTCATGTAATTGTTTATGTGTTTAGTAAACGATCTTGGTGCTATATGTTAATTGTTAAGCATAATCCATGAAAAGTGCATGTTTGCATGGATTTTTATTGTATTGGATTTAATTGTTTAAATTGGATATATGAATTAAATTGTTAAGTCATATCGGAACATGTAAATTTATTAATAGATGTCGGATTGGGGAAGACTCCAATATTAAGTATTCTATTACTTGCTATGTGGTGTTTATTTAATTTTGGCATACGCAATCGATTCGTCGATGTATGTGGCTCTTTTTACTTGAAGAGGAAAGCCCTAATTGAATAAATACATAATACACCTAGATTTGATTATTAATAGGATTATTGAATTAAATTTGCATGTGATTACATATTTTATGCATATATAATTGTTATGTTATGTATATATGTTTATTTAGTTGTGTTATTTTTTATTATGCATCACTTGTTTTTTTTTTTTTTTTTTTTTTTTTTTTTGTTTTTTTTTTTTTTTTTTTGAGACATGTATATAAACGAAAAAGAGTAATTTTTGAATAGAAAAATAATATGGACTAAATAAATGGCGAAATATGTTTTGGTTTTAAGAGTCAAAATCTCAAAGGTTTATTGATTGATGCTTTTGTACGTAATGGTTAACAAGGCTCGACTGAAGTTTACACACTATAAGATGGGTATAAGGTTGGTTTCACATTAAATTGTGGCCTTAGAGAGACAACGCTCTGTCTTTCCGCTCGTTTGTGTGTAAATTAAACTTACCGAACAACCATTACATGTACACTGTCATCTTAAGGGTGAATTGACCACAATTCCATAATGATTATCCGAAACACTAAGCTTTAGGGCTTATGCAAAAGTACGATATAGTGGATGATAATTGTTGGTAATTCTTTAATTGATGAACCCGATACCTCAATCAAAACTTTGCTATTTTACTCTTAGTGAATTGGTAATAAAATTGTTTTATAAAACCAATGTTATGAAGTTGTATGCATGCTTCTTCATACATTATTTTGATTACACGTCAAAATTAATACCCTTATAAAATTAAGTCGAATGCCATCTAATTAAGAACACTTGAAGTTGTAGTTTACGTCATGTGAGAGCTTGGCTAGATTGCAATGGAGAGGTAAATTTCGTAATTTCATTGCTAGCAGATCAACTGATGTAATGGATTTATGAGTTTGCAGTTTTTAAGTTAGACGACTTAAATTGAGTAGGAAGTGAGAGCTTGGACTCAAGGCATTAAGATGGGGATGAAACATGCTTACATTACAAAGGTTTTGTGAATGTAAATCCCATAATGGTCTAGGAATTGCAATATGATATTGGCAATTATTGTTCGACAATTGCCTTGTTGAATACAATCATTACTAGCAGATTAACTGATGTAATGGTACTATGTCAATTTGGATCCTAGCTTTAAGAAAATACTATGGTTTATATGAATATTTACCAATGGGTTTTTTATTTTCTTAAAGATCTAATTATCAAAAATACTGAAATTGAATTTTGTAATTCGTTTTAATGTATTAATGCAACGTTCAAACCGTAAACGCACTTTGGGCTTTGGTAAATTGATCTATTTCTGTTTTCAAACAAATGTTTGATTAAGAAATATTTACTTAAAAGACAAAAGAAGTCTCCTTTCTATGAAAGAAGAGTAAGAAACAATCATATTTCTTTTCATGAATGAAAAGGATAATAGATATATTAGATATGTCTAAATTCTAATATAACTCATAGCAAATTTTTTAATAGTTAAGAAAATTGCAAATATCTTTCATAGGGATTTTATCATACTCATTCGGTGATCAAATTCTTAATAACAAATGTGATATTTGGTTAACAGAAAATTATGTATGACATTTTATGAGTTATTATAATTAGAAGCTAGACTAATTACCGCAAAATGGTAAAAGATAAACTAGTTTATTCATCTAGTTGTTTTGACTATTTAAAAGGTATTACATACATTGTAGGATGGTAGACCTGTTAAGGAAGAAATTGCATGCCCAATTTTCAAGTTAATAGCATTTGGTAGATAGTCCATCATTTACATAGTAGGATACACTCTTTAATGCATAAGTAATTGTTATGTATGAACATTCAAAGGTGTAGGAAAGTTAAAAGCACACTATTTTATTTCACTCGATATAAAAGATTTACAATGTTGTCAAATTCAGTGGGAGTATTGTGTACTTATTCCTGAATATGGAATTATTGTAATGATCTTTAATTCAGTGGGAGTTACAAGCTTTGATATCTTGGTAGCTAAAGATAATTACTTTCCTAGTATAGACACTCATACTTTTAAGGATAGTCTTGTACGTTTCCTTACTAGATATTGTTGTTCTAAACTACTTGTTATGCTAAAATCTATGACACAATCATATTGATCACATAAACAAAGGCATGGGGTGTTGTTTATCAACTATATGAGGTTGTTCCATGCACAAGTGGGAGAAATGTTATCTTTAATGTGTGCAAGAAACAACTCATAAAGATATGATTTAATGGATTCTCTTGACTGCAAGGTAAGAGAATAATGTTCTAATATGAATTATACTAATCTAATTCAAGAAATACTTGGTGTTACAATTTATGTTATGTGAGAGCTTAGCTAGAATTGCAACAACAAGGTGAATTTCATATTTTCATTACTAGCAGATCAACTGATGTAATTTATCACACCCCCAAAATCGGGTCCAGCGGAAGCATACATGTAGCTGGGGTGTAACTCAATTGGTATTACAACACAAGTTCAAAAATGGTTTTCACTTGAATCATTTAGAATAAAATAGTTTAATCAAAATGTTGAATTTACATTGTTCAAAGTAGTGCGGAAGTAGGCCCTTAAAATAGTTTAAAACGGTCCCCAAATGAATAATCAGAGTCTTCTATGACCATGCCATGCCCTGCCAAAACCTCCAGTAGCGTGCCATTGCTTAATACCTGAAAATACATGCTAAAGTGTCAACACGAGGTTGGTGAGTTCATAGAGTTTGTTTAACAAATAAAGTCTATAGAAAAAAAAATGATCACACAGCAAAGGCATCGTAAATCCACTCAGTTGCAAGTCCCGCCATAAGAGAATAGTAAATGATGAATAGTAAATGTGAAAGTTCGGAATCACAAACTGACTCTGAAAGCGATGAATAGTAAAATTTTTGAACGCTTCTCAGAATCACAAACTGACTCCGAAAACGATGAATAGTAAAATGATGAATAGTAAATGTGAAAGTTCGGAAAATGACCAAAATTTACGAGTTGTGACAGTCTCCCATCCTAAAAGGAACTTCGTCCCGAAGTTCAGCTCGTTCGTTCCACATATGTGCCTAGTGGTCTGATTTGACAATGCAAACTTTCCCAAACTCGAGCCTAGCCCTCAAAACACCTTCCTTAGGTCAATCCTTTAGGTAACCGATTTTCACTTAATCCCGCAACTCATCAAACAAGAACTGTCATGAGATTAGGCTAAATCGGTTTGAGTGATGACTTTAACTTTTAGCTTGATTTTCGCAACTCATCAAACAAGAACTGTCACTAGAATCAAGCTAAAAATCAAGGTCTGGATTCAACATCCTTGAAAAAGGTCTTTTGAAAGATTGGCTCGACTTTGGAATTGCTTACACACAATCCAGACAAAATATCATTATAACTATTCTCAGTGTTGCAAAATTCATTTCTGAGTCGGATATAGGTGGTCAGCCTATGTCCTACTATCCCGGGTTGAATATAAATGACCAGTCTATATTCCACCGAGGTTCCATGAATTTTGAAATACTCAACTCAGTTATACTAATACTATGTCCTTCACAAATACCAAGACGTTCAGAAAGACTAAGGCAGGTGACCAAACTCGAGGTCAAATGATGAAACTATGCAAGGAAAAACATAACGCGGTGACATATATGATACGTGAACATGCTTATATGAAAGACAATTATAGTAATCAACTAGAAAAAGTGAATATAATATACCAGATAATGAGATACAAATCTCATTACATATGTCAGCAACAAACCACAAGTGAGGCTTCAGCTTGGCAGGCAGGCACGTGACAGTCATAGGGTTAAGTTTTCTTGAAAGCAGCTATAGTCTAGGTTTTAAAAACACTTAGTTCGCTATAGCTAAAGCTCTGATGCCAATCTGTCACACCCCCAAAATCGGGTCCAGCGGAAGCATACATGTAGCTGGGGTGTAACTCAATTGGTATTACAACACAAGTTCAAAAATGGTTTTCACTTGAATCATTTAGAATAAAATAGTTTAATCAAAATGTTGAATTTACATTGTTCAAAGTAGTGCGGAAGTAGGCCCTTAAAATAGTTTAAAACGGTCCCCAAATGAATAATCAGAGTCTTCTATGACCATGCCATGCCCTGCCAAAACCTCCAGTAGCGTGCCATTGCTTAATACCTGAAAATACATGCTAAAGTGTCAACACGAGGTTGGTGAGTTCATAGAGTTTGTTTAACAAATAAAGTCTATAGAAAAAAAAATGATCACACAGCAAAGGCATCGTAAATCCACTCAGTTGCAAGTTCCACCATAAGAGACTTGTAACCTGTGTGTTCACAACCCACTGCTAAAATATAGTATGATTAGGATATGTATAAGTTCATAACAATAGTTAAGCAATTAGTCGTGAGTCTACACTTCATCTCCGAAGACCTCACGTTTGTATGTATGTCTTAATGGTCATCCAACAACTTAATTTGGAGCCACTGGAAGTTTCACAATCATGTATGTATGATTACTGGGTGCCATTTCCCAAAGTATAAAAGATTTTTGGGTGCCATTTCCCAAAGTATAAAAGTTTAAACGTTTCAAGTATCAAATAAGTATTTGTGCATGTATCAATCATGTATGTATGAAATCAAGTATAATGCAATCAAGTATAAGTGTTATCAAGTATAAATGAAATCAAGTATAAATGTAATCAAGTATAAATGTTTTGAGTATCTGTACAAGTAAGCAAGTAGTTGAGCATGTATCTCCCCCAAAGAGTTAAAACAAGTATAAAAAGAGTAGGGGCTATGACTTACCTGGTGAAATAGATATGATGACAAAAGTGGATACACATAAATGAGGCACGATCTCTAACCGCAACCTAATATGAATGATATAGTCTAATGTAAGAAATGAAATGATGCAACTCACGCATGAATGACAAAATTTCTCTGTGGGTGAATAGTGTTTTATGAATAGTAAAATTTTTGAACGCTTCTCAGAATCACAAACTGACTCCGAAAACGATGAATAGTAAAATGATGAATAGTGTTCTGTGAATAGTAACCGATGAATAATAAATGTGAAAGTTCGGGAAATGACCAAAATTTACGAGTTGTGACATAATTGAACTATGAGAATTTACAGTTTCTAAATTAGATATCTATTAGAACATGTGTCAATATGATATCAAGACTACTTTAATTAGTTATGAATTCATTGAATGACATAAATTAATTAAGTAATCTAATTCGACTATTTATGTGTTATTGGAATGGCATAAATAAATGAAGAAATAATGTTATTTACATTATTGTGAAGTAATAAATTGACTTGAAATTACTATTGAAACCAAAAGATGGTGTTCATAATTACTTTAGTTAAACATGTTTATGTTTCATTGTAAAGATATAAACATAAAGCCTTTTAATTGTTACAAGACTTATAATAAAGTAAGACGTTATCTTGTTATGTTTTTTAATTAAGATATATACATGAAGTCATTAAATTGTTAATGACCTATAACGTATAATGGGATTATAACACTTTATGTTTTCTTGTAGAGACATGGACATGAAGTGACTTTGTCAAAAGTACTTGTGTTATAAAGCATGTAATTGGCTTGAAAATACTATTATACCATTAAAATGACTTAGTTGGTAAATAGACAAGCCAAGAAAAATATGGTTATCTCAAATATTGTTAGATTGTCTTACAATATTAAAACTAATGAAATACCAAATGTTTATGGTATGTTCAGTTAGGAAAATCAAACTCTTGTTATATTGTTTGATTAAAGATAACTATGATTTCTTTTCTTCCAAAAGTTATCAAGGTTAGAATATTGAGTATGACTTGGACATACTTAATAAAACTCCAATCTAGAAGAGTAATAAGACATCATCATATGATGGAATGTGATGAATGTGATGAATTACATTAAGTCTTAAATTGAAGTTCTAAATTTGTTTAACTGCTTATGAAGAGGTAATTGACAAAGTGAAGTCAGAAACTGTCAATATGTATTTGTAATATCTCAAAAGAGAACATTGTATTGTTGCTTTAGTTGCTAAGTATTTAAAGATAGTCTTTAAATTACTAAAAGCAAGTGGGAGTTTTGATCTTTAAATGATAAAATTACAAGATACATAATCTTCTAAAATATACTAGTAAATATCATGATGAAGTTTGACATTTGAATATTAAATCTCAACATGATAATAAAGTTTGACATTTAAATGTTAAATCTCAAGATGATGGAATTATCATTCATCGAACAGCAATATATCTCAGATATTTGATTAATATGCTGACGGCTTTGATTTACAAGATTATTGTAAACCTGATAATCATCATGAAACATACCAAATACAAAATTGGGTAACGTATACATGATATGAATGATTAAGATGTTGTCCATAAAAATTATCAATTTTAGATATTTGGTTTATCTTAATAGTTAGACTAGAAAATAAATATGAGTTTTTTCAAAGATAAGGAAACCCTTGTGGTTTAAATCTTTGTATAGAAATCATATGGACAATATTGTGCACATATTTAATGCATGTCTTATGACATAATTATTAATCCCACTTAAGCAATTAACTGTGATTGAATATTCTTTTCTAAATACATTAAATATATATATAAAGATTATGATTGTCATATTTATGAAATTGACAATGGAATATCAAAACTCTTTCTTGAGTGATTACTTGAGCGAGGACGATAAGTAATCAAAAGGAGTTTATGAATTTAAATAAATTTTTGGAAGTGTACAAAGTGCAATAATCCATGGATGGATAAATGCATGCATCTAGAAGATTACTCTTATATTTAATTATTAAATCATGTTTTGATTTATAATTGAAGTAAGATAATTTCTAAGTATTCCTAAAAGCTAGTGGGAGTATTATGTTTAATTTCTTAAATCATATATGTTGTGAAACATATAAAAGTAAAGCGTTAAGTCTTAGTTTGGAATGAAACTTTACTTGTAAGATTTAGGAAATAAGACATATAACCTTGGAATGAATGTTTATTGTTGAAATATGTGCTGTAAATAAATCTAATATAACATGATATATCATTTAGAAAGTCTAAATGTATATGCATAACATGAATAAAATCTAAGTATGACTCAAAGATTTTTCATGAACATCATGTTTTGTTGTATCATGCTTGATTACAAGATGAGTTGGCAATATTAATATCTAATTAAAAAGTTATTAGATAACTTGTGTAATATCCTAAAAGAATATGTTTGATTATAGAATCACATCCTAAAATCTGGAATAGCTTCCAAATTCTATAAATGAACAATTGGTCAATTGTTGTGCAAATTGTCATAGCCAACAAACTTGAAAATTTGAAGGGCATCAAACATTACACAATAGATATTAATATTTACGGAAAGTTTTAATAGCATATTGTTGTTTGCATACAATAATGCTAATGAAATTGAGGTGACACTCAATGCTAGTTATGGTAAGGATTTCATCTTTGGCTATTACTAGTTATGCTTACTAAAAGTATAGTTGCATTATACATTAAGAGAATAAGAATACTTCAAACTTTAAAATGTTTGGAAGTTTGATTATCATAAATTGGTGGTTAAGGATGTTACACATTTTATGAAATATTATATGGCATTATCAAAATAGTTGAGTATGTACATACAAGAACTTCACTAGCTGAATTCTTTAAATAAGTATTCTTAAAATTCCAATAGATCAAAGTTGGATGATTTATGTCTTGTTAACAAGTATGAATATCATTACTTGAGACATAATTCATCAACAAGAGTTATCATGCATTGATCTATTTAGTATTTGGATAAGGGATGTTTAACAATTATTATAATAAATTTAAATACATGGTATGTTTAATTTATAATATATTGTATCCTATATGTGTATGTTTAATCCATGAATAAATGTTATTCTAAATTGTCCGTTGTCAGTTAATAATACGGGAATATTATTAAATCAAGACAAATCTGAAGGTTGGTATAATATACTTAAAGTATATTGATGCGTAGTCATGCCATTTCAGATGATATTCAATGATACCGAATATAAGACTTATCCCAACTATATGATGTTACTTTATGGATCTTGTCATTAAGTAAATCATAAGAAGTTATCCTCAGACTTGAGATGCAAGATAAGTGTCATGAATGTAGTATATTTTTGTGGAACAACTTAACTCTATACGTAACTGGCAGTCATAAGGGTTGTTTTCGGAAGTGTTACAAAGTTTATGGGTTTTGCTTGTAGTCAAGATAGAATTTGTTCCATCAAATTTATTTTGGAGTTTAATACTGCTGGGCCCCTCGTAGGGTTGGTAAGATGTATGTGTGGCCGCACCCAAGATCTCCCCTAAATATGTTCAGAAGATTTGGTAATCTTAATCAATCACAAACAACAAGAAGCAGAATGGTTAATTAAGGAATGACTTTAATCCATATCCTTATTAACGTGGTATTAGAAACAAAAGTATAATCATAATGAGAAATCATTAAAAGGTTTTTCCAGGAGCCTTACTCGAGATCGTACTAGAGGCATCAGCGTGTTACAAGACGCTAACCGATGTGATTACACTATTAAGATATGTCCAAGTGGGAGCTGTTAGTTTATGAACATAAATTAATAGTGGTGTGTTAGGATCGAACTTGAGATTACGGGATTGCACACTTTACGTATGAAAAGTAAATGACTAATTATTTATAAATGTTATATATAATTATTAATAAACACAAAACGAGTAATGACCGTTAGTATTTAACGGAGAATGGCTAACGATCATTAGATGAAAATAAGGAAAGTTTATTGTATGAATTATTGGAAAGTCAAGAAGGTTCCGAAATCCCTAGGGGAGTTCCTAAACCAATCGACCAAGACAAAGGGGGCACCTCCTTTGTGCCTTGGACTCCAAGTAATCATACACTATAAATACAAACCCAAGATTCATTATTTCTCATCTCTTGTACACATAGTTCTTGGTGTTTTTCTCTCCTTCTTTTCTTGTCCCTAAATCAATCCATCAAACCCTTTCATAAGGGATTCAATTTTCATAAAGCTCAAATTGTTTTGTGTTTTAATTACTTGCATAATCTTTTACTTGAATTAGTACGTGTGTACAAGAACGTGATATAACCACACTATTGGTTATATCTTGGATTGAATAACAAAAGGGTATGGGGTTATTCTTACAATCCACATAAACCCTAATTAGGGTTCATAAGTTGAAGATTGCATGTTGATTCTTGTTCGGGCTAGAATCACAAAGGTATGTTTACTATTTATTATTGATTAATTAATTACATGTTATATGATCTTGTTATAACGCTTCCGCATAAGCTTACTTGATGTTATTGGTTTATTTATATGCATATTGTGATTATATAATTCCAACACAAGGATGTTAGAACAATATCTTACAAGTTTTTGATACCTAGTTGTGATATGTCTAATGGTCTTTAACCTTTAGGCAATGATTTGGATATACGTACTTTGTCAAATTATGTGAGCCAACATAAATTGATTCGTGTGTTTACCGAACAAGAGCCATTCATTACTAAAGCTGATATTGTGGAGAAAGATGTGCAACAAAGCCCACAAGAGCCATATGTCGTTGAAACTGACATTTAGATGAAAATGTGGAGCATCATGTATTTTGTTTCTTTCACAGCCAAAATAACCAAATTTTTAGTTTAAACGAGCGGGGTACCCGCGCGTTGCTGCGGATATGTCGTGGTTAATATAAATTTGAAATAAAACGTTTGAAAAAAATTATTGATGAAATGTTGTGGTTAATCTAAACTCGAAATAAAACGATTGAAAAAAAATATTTTTGTTATTAACGACTAAATTTGCAAAAGATTGATAAACGTAAGTACTATTTTTTTTAAGTTAGTCTTTTGAGACTAACTTTGAAATTAAAAATTAACCTGAGGTGGTAAAAAAAAAAAAAAAAAAAAAAAAAAAAAAAAAAAAAAAGAGGATGAACAGTAACATGCTACAGTACCCCCGGAATCACAAACCACTGTTTCGTCCACTATAGCTGCTACAGTGCTTGCTACAGTAAACGTTCCCCCTTTTAGTATATACAATAATGCATCTTGACCATCGTGTGAGTGAGTATACAAATGGGTAGAGAAAATGCAAAATGACGATAGTACCCTCACTTGGAAGGCACGTGATGGTCACTTGTAGCAAAATTGAATGGCTTTTTTTTAATAGGGACTAATTGTGCCAGTAGTTTCAAAAATAGGTTTGAGTAGTGTAATAAAAATCGAATGGGGAATATCAGTGAAATTTCAGTGAAACCACGGTTACCAATTAAGTAAAAAACTCTTAACTCTAATTTTTATTTTTATTCGTATGCAACTCTATATATTTACAGTATCCTGGTATTACTTGATGCAAGACCCTCAGTGAGTGGAATCTTAGAAAATATTTGCTAGCTACCACCCTCATGGAAAATTCTCAATCTTTACAAACCTTTCTTTTTTTGTTTTCCTCCATCATTTTGATGATTTTCCTCCATCTTAAGTTTCCATTTTATTTGAGGACCAAGAAAAACTTACCACCATCTCCACGAAAACTTCCAATCGTCGGGAACTTACACCGACTAGGTTCATGCCCTCATCGTTCTCTCCATGCCTTGTCTCAGAAGCATGGTCCACTCATGCTCCTTCACTTTGGCAGTGTAGCCATGCTAGTAGCGTCCTCTACAAAAGCAGCTCAAGAGATATTGAAAACTCACGATTTATCATTTTGTAGTCGACCCAACTTAAAAATCCTCAACATAATGTTTTATGGAGGTAAGGACATAGCGTTTTCTCCTTATGGGGAATATTGGAGGCAATTAAAGAGTGTTGCCGTACTCCATCTTCTGAGTAACACCCGAGTTAAGTCATTCCAAAAAGTGAGAGAGCATGAGTTAGGTCTTGTGATTGGCATGCTTGAAAAAAGTTCGGGTTCTTTGGTTGATATAAGTGCACTGCTTTTTTCGTTTTCAAATAGAATAACGTGTAAAGTGGCTATGGGGAGGACGTATGATGGATCAAAGCTCCTACATCTATTGAATCAGCTCCTTGATACGCTTATTGTATTTAGTGTTGGGTCTTTTATTCCATGGCTGGGATGGGTAGATCGTCTTAGCGGTTTGGTGGGAAGAGCAGAAAAAAATGCTAAAGATTTTGATGAATTTCTTGAAAGTATTATTGAAGAACATGAAAACAATAGAAGAGGGGAGGGTTCCGGAAGTGAGGAAGAGCAAAACTTCATTGACATCTTATTAGATGTTCAAAAAGATAAATCAATGGGATTTACCTTTCACAGAGATTCCATCAAAGCTCTCATTTTGGTATGATTTCTCCTGCATTTTCTTCAGGATAAAAGTTAACTAGCGTAGTAACCACCACCAAGGTCACCTAGTGGTAAGGCATCCTGATGTCCACACCAAGGACTCGTGTTCAAATTAAACCTCGCTAGGTAAACATCTTGGTGTTGGCCAAAGAAAGGGTTTGGAACGGTAATCAGGATACCCCGGTTAGCCGCGTATATTGTTTTATGGCTCATTTACACCTTATGCTAAACTTTAGTACTCGCTGGTACTGTTATAGATGACTACCCGAATCTGTTTAGTCTTGAATAGCGTTGGTGTTTTATCCCATAATACTTTTTCACTGATAATATACTGTATATCCCATAATACTTTTTCACTGATAATATACTGTATATTCTCTTTCTCGTAGTGCGTTATTGTTATTGCACAAATTTTGGAAGTTGAATATGCTGATCCATCATTTTGGTAGTGTGTTATATGATTATAAGGAAAATCCAATATTTAAAAATAACAATCAATTGAGGAAAATAAATTTGCTATATCATAAAACACATACATACGCACAGAACACACACAAACACTCTCGGGGAGATGCAGTGAATCCTTTCCATGTGGGAAGATTTGCCTTGAGTGGAAGCAAAGGGAGTGATGTTCTCGTGTGGGGTGAGCCGACATATGGTTCTTTCACACCCACTTCCATAGTCCCATCACCTTACATAAAGCATATACTACCATTTACCTTTAAAAAGATATAGGTCAAATCTAGAAAGAACTTGTAATCTTGTAAGACTGCATGTCTTGTAGGATATCTTTGCGGGTGGAACTGAAACTTCCTCGTCAACTATCGAGATGGCAATTAGTGAGCTAGTAAGAAATCCAAGAGTAATGAAAAAGGTACAAATAGAAGTAACAGAAATAGCACATGGAAGATCCATGATTGCGGAGGAGGATTTGGAGAAATTACATTATCTTAAAGCGGTCGTAAAAGAAACATTGCGATTGCATCCACCAGCCCCACTTCTTCCTCCTAGAATATCCACACAAGATGTCAAACTAATGGGGTATGATATTCCAACAGGAACACAAGTTTTGGTTAATGCATGGGCTATAGGAAGAGATCCAGACTCGTGGGAAGAACCAACAAAATTTAAGCCAGAGAGGTTCTTAACCAATCCCATGAACTATAAAGGGCAACATTTCGAGTGGATTCCTTTTGGTGCTGGTCGAAGAGAATGCCCTGGTATTCAGTTTTCTGTAGCTATCACTGAGCTTGCATTAGCAAATATTGTATACAAGTTTGATTTGGAATTGCCAAATGGAGTCAAAGACGATGAGCCGGACATGAGTGAGGCATACCGCGTTATTATCCGCGGGAATTCCCCTTTGATGATCATACCGAAGCCCCGCTGCTACTGTTTGCTCATGGAATATGAACTCCAATTAATCCTATGAAAATATGTGTTTTTATGATGTATGCTATGATTACTGTGATCATGTTTGTTTGTTTGCTTGCTTGTCTTGTGAAACTTTTGTGTCTTAATAAAGATTTGTGTTGTGATATAACGATGTAATATAACTGATTAATAAATAATCTATTGTTTGTTAAACTCGCTCACATAAAGTATAAAGGATTTGAGGTATAAAATAGATATGTATTTTCATTATAGTATCGACCAGGTATTTCGAACAAAAAGTGTTTATGTAAGCATAAGTATAATAGAAACAAAATTTAAAAGACTATTACATATACTGATCGAATATAATTAAAGTTATGTGTACGGATCGCATGCAAAGTCACACTAAATACAAAGTAATCTTGTCATGCTACGTGTTCCCGCTCTTTTTTCACCCCAAGGACATGGATGTAGTTTCACCATCTTCTCTCGCTTTTTTCTCCTCTTTCCCTCTTTCTCTTTTTCTTATCTGATCTTCTTTCTATTTTCAATACTTTCCGTTTGATTTCCGGCCATATATAAATGTGATTTACACAATGATTTCCATTTAATTCATTCTTTGATTTGTTCATATTGCGAATAAACCCTAAATTTACAAAATTTAGGGTTTTTTTGCTTTTAATTCATATTCGTTTAATGGAATCGTTAATTGTTCTTCAAATTGTGTTAATTGTTCATACCGGCTTCGAATTAGCCATCCGATCGCTCAATTGGAAGACAATTAGGGTTCGTATCTGTAAATTGGAAACAAGTGTTGGTTTTTAACCGTTTAATCAATCAATTGGAAGTGAATTAGGGTTTATATTTGGGGATATGGCTCAAAGTAATACTCATGTGTTTAATCAATGTAAATTATTTTTTGTTATCTGCTTATTTTTTATAATTTTTTGGATTCATCAGTTTTTGTTTTGCCGATTATTGCTGATTATCAGTTAGAATGAGGTTCATCGGTTATTTACTTGTTATCATGGTTTAGTTGATAGGTTGCGAATTTGAATAGATTAGAATGTGGTTCATTAGAATGATTTGTTAGAATAGATTAGAATGAGGTTCATCAATTATTTAGTAGGTTGTGGATTGCATAGAATAACTTGTTAGAATATATTAGAATAAGGTTCAACAGTTATTGCTTGTTATCATGGTTTATTTAGTAGGTTGTGGATTGCATAGAATTACTTGTTAGAATATATTAGAATAATGTTCAGCAGTTATTGCTTGTTTAGAATAGATTAGAAAGAGGTTCATCAGTTATTGCTTGTTATCATGGTTTTAGTTGATAGGTTGTGCATTCTATAGGATAACTTATTAGAATAGATTAAATAAGGTTCATTAATTATTTAGTAGGTTGTGGATTGCATAGAATAACTTGTTATAATATATTAGAATAAGGTTCAAGAGTTATTGCTTGTTATCATGGTTTATTTAGTAGGTTGTGGATTGCATAGAATTACTTGTTAGAATATATTAGAATAAGGTTCAGTAGTTATTGCTTGTTTAGAATAGATTAGAAAGAGGTTCATCAGTTATTGCTTGTTATCATGGTTTTAGTTGATAGGTTGTGCATTCTATAGGATAACTTACTAGAATAGATTATAATAAGGTTCATCAGTTATTGCATGTTATCATGGTTTAGTTAATAGGTTGCGAATTCATTAGAATAGCTTATTTATAATAGATTAGAAAGAGGTTCATCAATTATTGCTTGTTATCATGGTTTAGTTGATAGGTTGCGGATTCATTAGAATAACTTGTTTCGAGTATATTATAATAAGGTTCATCAGTTATTACTTGTTATCATGGGTTAGTTGATAGGTTGTGGATTTGAATAGATTAGAATGTGGTTAATTAGAATTACTTGTTAGAATAGATTAGAATCAGGTTCATCATTTATTGCTTGTTATCATGGTTTATTTAGTAGGTTGTGGATTCTATAGAATAACTTGTTAGAATATATTAGAATAAGGTTCTGCAGTTATTGCTTGTTATCGTGGTTTAGTTAATAGGTTGCGGATTCATTAGAATAGCTTGTTTAGAATAGATTAGAAAGAGGTTCATCAGTTATTGCTTGTTATCATGGTTTAGTTGATAGGTTGCGAATTAATTAGAATAACTTGTTTAGAGTATATTATAATAAGGTTCATCAGTTATTACTTGTTATGTGTTGTTTTTTGGTTCATCTGTTATTTTGTTATCTACTATGTGTTTTAAGTTCATCAATTATTTTCCTGTCTTGTTTTTTTGATTCAGCAATTAGTTGGCCTTTGGTTTATTTTTTTTGGTTCATTAGTTGTAATTAAATTATCTTTTTAAGTTCATCAATTTTTTTTACAGATAATGATTATGAACCTGTTCCATATTCTGTTGGTATTGTTAAAGAGTATGCGGGTGAGAAGTTATGGATTCCTGATATTCCTGCTGGTGAGAAGCCGGCTTATGGTATGATGTATCATTCTTTGGAGCAGGCTTATGAGTACTACAAAGATTATGCGAAAAGCGCTGGTTTTGAAGTTCGTTTAGGTACACAGTATAAATATAAGGATAATAAGGACAATAATGCGGATATTAAATATTTTGTTTGTAGTAAAGAAGGTACAAATCCTACCCCAAAAGTTGAGGCAAAGTCTAGTAAGAAAAAGAGAAAACATCCGTCTAAGCGTACTGATTGTAAGGCTGCTTTTCATGTGAAGCATATTAAAGGAAGAGGATATTGGTGTTATGAATTCGTTGAGGGTCATAATCATAGTCTAGTGAGTCAGGCAGATAGCGTTTTTCTAGTTTCATCTCGTGATGTTTCTTATACTCAGCAGGTTTTTCTACATCAAGCATCGCAAGTGAATCTTGGTCCAGTGAAGGGTTTCAATTTACTTAGGCAGATTTATGGGGACTATGATTTTATTGGGGCTAGTTCAGTTGATTGTAAAAATTATAGGAGAGAGGTGCTTGATTTCATTGGTAAGAATGATGCTCAGATGTTAGTTGAGATGTTGATGAACAAGAAGGATTTTCTGCCTAATTTTTCTTTTGAGTATCAAACTGGTGAGAATAACGCGTTGACGAATCTTTTTTGGGCTGATGAATATGCAAAAAGGAACTATTATGCATGTGGCGATGTTATGTCATTTGATGCTACATTCAGAACAAACAAGTAAGCTCTTTTTTTATATGCTTTTTTTATTTTTTAACTGATGAACATCTTATAAGTAATAAGTTCACCAGTATTTTTATTATAAGATAGATATTAATTTGATTGTACCCCACCTATCTTATCTCTTTATCAGAAAATCCATTTTTATCTTATCTTTTTCCTTTACCCCATTTATCTTATCTTTTTCCTCTACCCCACGTATCCATTGTTATCTTATCTCTTTATCTCTTTGTTATCTTTAAATACTGATGAATTTAATGTAAATAGGTATGTTTCTAGCTTGAATTGTTTCCCTAGAATGGTCGTTGGGTGAGTGTGAGTAGCTTTTGAAACTCATTGATCAGCTCAAACACACACAAACTTCGCCGCAACAAGATGATGTTCATCGGCATAAAAGTTAATTCGTGTTGCACATCATCTTGTTTTGGTAGTTCATGTGTGTTTAAGATGATCAATGAGTTTCAAAGCTTAGTTACGGTCACCAGCGGCCATTCCTGGGGAAACATTTGAAGCTAGAAACATTTAAATAAACTTATTAAAGCTGTTGTATTTGATTGTTTATAAGCGATGCGATTGAAAAGTACTGCTTTTAAATGGTTCATCAGTTATATTATAATGGTTCATCGGTTATATAATAATGTTTATCATTTATTTTTGATAGGTACAAAATGGTTTTTGTACCATTTACTGGGATCGACAATCACAATCATTGTGTTACATATGGAGTTGCGTTGTTGTCGTCAGAAACTAAAGAATCTTAAATTTGGTTGCTTCAATGTTTTCAAAGAGCGTTTGTTCGAGCACCGAAGGTTATTGTGACTGATCAGGACGGAGCAATGAAAGTTTCTATAGAGACAGTTTTCCCGTTAGCTCGTCATAGATTATGCATGTGGCATATCATGAAGAAGTTGACTTCAAAGGTATGTTCCTCAGTTTTATAGCCTCATCAGTTTTATTTTATCACAAGTTACTGGTTATCATAGGTTCATCAAATGTAGGTTCATCAGTTATGATAGATTCATTAGTTTTTTGTCATGTGTTATCCTAGGCCCATCAATTATCATAGTTTCATCAGTTTTTATAGGTTCATCAGTTTATTTTAATTTGTTATTTATGTTCATCAGTTAGCTTTTAGACATCAACTTTTATACAATAATGTTCATCAGTGAGTTATGTCCATCATTTAAATTTGATCTTGAATTTGTAGGTTGGTCCCAATTTAGCTCAAGATGAAACTTTTAAAAGAAGAATTTCAGATATTGTGTGGACTGATAGAATTGAGCCTGAAGAGTTTGAGGCTTTGTGGGAGCGTTTATTAGTTGATTTCGATTTGAAAAGTCACGAATGGCTTTTAGATATGTATAATTTGTGGCACAAATGGATTCCAGCCTATTATAGGGATGAGTTGATGTCGGGTTTGATGTGTACTTCTTCTAGGTCTGAGAGTGAGAATAATGCCTACGGTCGTTTGACAAGTATTGATTTGACTTTATGGGAGTTCTACAATCATTTTGATAGTGTGGTGGGTTGTCAAAGGTTTGCCCAACGTAAAAATGATCATGACAGTCGGTATACAATTCCATATTTCCACACTGAACTTCATATAGAAAAGGAGGCCTATGAATTATACACTTGGGCCATTTTCTTTGATGTTCAAACTGAGATTTATGCTTCGGTGATTGCATGTATGTCGGTTAGTGTTTCGGATTTTGATTCTGTCAAAAAATATGTTATACAAGATACTGGTGAAGATGAGCAGATTTCGAGGCGACATCGTATAGTGAAAGGCAGACCTCTTTATGATGTTTTTTATGAGGTAACATCTTTTTATTGACGGTTTTGTTTCATCAGTTTTTAGTTCATCGGTTTTAACTAGTTTTAGGTTCATTAGTTTTTTGTACTCAGCAACTGTATGTGCTATTTCCTTTTTTTTCAGGTCTTGTGTAAACCAGGTGAAGAATTATATCAGTGTTCGTGCAAATGTTTTGAGTCATATGGACTTTTATCTCGTCATATCTTTTATGTTCTTCGGTTGTCAAAGGTTAAAAACTTTCCAAAGAAATATGTGCTTAGGCGTTGGTCTAAAAATTCATTACCACCTGCATCAGTCATTCAAGCGACCGGTGACTACCCTGATATGATCTTGCGTGAGATATTCAGATCAGTTGAGTATTGTATGAATCGTTATGCAGATGAGCCTGAGCTACTTCAAAAGTTTAGAGATCATCAGGTTCAGTTAATGGCGAAGGCAGATGCTGATGTTCCTTTACCTAAAAAGACTAATAAACATGATAGGATTGCTTCTATTCTTGGTGTGTCGCAACCGGAAGAGACGATTGTAAATGTTTCGAAGCAGGTTAGACTATTTATTCTCTTTTTTGTTATCTAGGTTAGTTGATGAACATGTTAAATTTTTGCAATTTAATTATATTTCTAGTTAGTTATTATAGGTTCATCAGTTATAATAGGTTCATTAGTTATCATAGGTTCATCAGTTGTTCAACATATTTTTTGATCATTTTTTATTCCTTTATTATGTGTTTTTAGCTGTTATGTTAACATAGGTTGATGAGGCGAAAAATGATCCGTTTTTAGGGGGTCATTTAAGCCCGAATCCGAATTTATTTGATCAAATATTGCCCTAAATCGTTCCTTTTGTGATTTTAGGTGTTTGGAGAGTGAATTCTGGAAAAGAAGCCATTTTGGACGTTTTTGGAGCATAAAAGTGAAGAAGACGGCTAAGTACCAAATTTCCATGCTGAAGATACAAGGTGACGGCGTCAAGACTACCATCTTGACGGCGTCAGACATGAAGAATTAAACACCGAAGGTGGTGACGGCGTCAGAAGGCTTCATGACGGCGTCAAAGTGGCAAGAATAAAATACCGTGGGTGATGACGGCGTCACATAGGCCGTCATAAGTGGATCAAGGCCGTCCGAGGAAGTATATGGCGGCGAGGTGACGGCGTCACATGCAACTCTTGACGCCGTCAGCCTACTTTTCCTATATATAGTTTTCTAGTTTTTTCATTAAAAAAAAAGAGAAGTTTTGGTGAAACCCTAAAGACGATTTTGGTGCCTCTTTTACAGGTTTTTCAAGGGTTCCAAACCCTTGAGACCTTGCATTGTAATTGAGATAAGTGTACTTTCAATTCAATCAATATGTCTATGTGTTGGTTGTTTATCTCTTGTTCTTGTCTCAATTCTACTATGCTAGGCTAGATCTCTTTTGTGTTTGCTTAGATCTAATGAAACCTAGATGTTGATTATGTGTTGATTACTTGTCTATTCTTGTTTTGGATGAATGATATTATATGTTAGGCTTAAGAAAACTGGCAGATCTCCAAATGGTAACATGCTTGAACGTCTTAAGAAACATGAACCGAGGCGTACTAGGTCTTTATTGGTTGTATTTAATGCATGAGCCACTGTTTACAATCCCTATAGTTGTGCTGGGTCATGGTGTAGGAGGAGATAAGAGCTCATAGAGTTGGGGAGTTATGTATGCCACCCCACGAATGGTATTAAGGAATACAATCCGTCATCCATACAAGTGTAACAAGTAATTAACATGTAAAAGATATCTAGGGAGTAATGAAGTCTAAGTAAACACAATTTCTCCAACCATTGCTCACAACCTTAGTATAATTTAGTTTATTTTCATTTTTATTATTTTATTTTGATTGCATCTTAGCTTTGGGTTAGTTGAATAGCAACTAATTCCGCCCACTCTTCCAAAACCCGAGATTTTACTTGCTTTTATAAAAATATAAAAATACAAAAATAATCATCTCTCACCTTTAGAACTATTAATTAGGTTTTCTAATCCTAGCGACACTATTCCTAAGCTGAACGATCAATCCCCCGGTACTTGTCACTATACTATACTACAACGATCAGGTACACTGCCTGGTGGGGGTTGTAAGCTTCTCGAGATCCCTCAAGAGGTAAAGCAAGGTGCGATTCCCACGCATCAAGTTTTTGGCGCCGCAGCCCGGGGAATAGTTATTGTCTAGGTTAGGATTTCTTTTTATTAGGTCTACTTGCTAGATTCCTTTCTAGTAAGATTTTTATTTTTATTTTTAGGTCTTCTTTAGTCTATCTTATTTCTTCATGCCTTTGTTCGTAACTCTTTACCATCCGACATTATGGAAGGTGGTAACATCTTTGAACCCATCATCCCACCACAACAAAACCCACCATTAGAACCCCTTAGGCCCCGAACCTTAGGAGAGTATTCCCGACCTAGCCACCAAGGCTACCGAAACACCATTGAGCTCACCGGAGACAATGTGACCCCCTTGCGATCCGACACCATCCGGTTGGTGCAAAGCGGATGTGCATTCCATGGACTTCGTTCCGAAGATCCAAACCAACACCTTAAGGACTTCCTCAAAATCGTAGAATCCATAGACCCAGGTGTTGAGACTAGAGAGACAACTCGATTACACCTATTCCCATTCTCTCTACGAGATCAAGCTAGTCAATGGCTTGAACGTCTACCCGCGGGATCCATCACCACATGGGACAATCTCGCCAACCGCTTCCTTACCCAATTCTTTCCGCCAGAAAAGACTGCAATGCTTAGAAGGGACATTTTGATGTTTGAGCAACAGCGGGGTGAACCTTTCTACGAGGCTTGGGCCCGTTTTAAGGATCTCCTCCACAAGATCCCTCATCATGGCATAAACCTTTGGTTATTAGTTCAAATTTTCTATGACCATGTTGACTATCACATTAAGCGTACCATCGACAGAGCCGCGGGAGGCAAATTGCGTGATAAGAATGCCGAGGAGTCATGGGCAATTATAGAAGAGCTCGCTGTCGATAATAATGAGATTTAGGAATTTAAACATACGGTAGAAGCGGCCATCAATGCAGTCTCGGCATCTGGAGGAACCACCGAAATCCCCGATGAACTCTTATGCAAACTTGAGGCAAAAGTTGACTATTTTGAGGAAAGGCAAAGGAGACCCTTAAGTCCTAGACGAGCCACTGTCAATTCTGTCTCAAGATCAACTTCGGTACCATTATCTGAATCACCTTCTAGAGAACATGTCGGAACTTTTCAGAGATGCACCCCACCTTGCTCCCCTCCCAAGGAACTCAGCTCGGAATTTGAGGCTAGAATGAGGGAATATATGGCGACTCACTCTGATCGGCTTGCTAGATTCGAAGAAGCAGTTTATAAGCAAAAAGAGGAGATGCAGGAGAAAATGAATGAGATGTTGAGTCTATTGGAGGAGTATGCCAATCAGAAAACCCCCGAACGAATACTGCTAAGGAAAGAAAGCGCCACTCCCACCACCCAATTTGTTAACTCTATCACCGTTGTCCATAAAGATAATGAGAAGGTAGAAACTCCTGCTAAACAGACCTTAGAAAAACCGCCTGAGTCCCAACCTTTGAGCTACTACCTGAAACATGACATAAACAAAAACACCATAACAAGTTGGATTAAGGGTGATAGGCGTAACCAATCCTCCGAACAAGTTCCTGAAAAAGAAAAAGAAGAGGAAGATGAGTATGATACGCTTCCTGGAGGATCAGTGGTCGAGAGATTACTGGTACAGAAAGTGGCTACTAAGCAGGTAGCATGTGGGAATTTTGAAATACCGACGAGCATCGGGGACTTGAAACATCTTTGTGCTTTCGCCGACCAAGGATCGGAAGTAAATCTCATGCCCCTAACTATTTACATCCAACTGACGTCAAAAATGCCAGCACCTACTCGTGTTAGGCTATCTCTTGTTGGACACTCGTACGTATACCCCCTAGGAATCGCAGAAGATGTATTAATCAATATTGCAGGATTCATGTACCCCGTTGATTTTATGATCATTGATGATAAAGGGGATGGATGCATGCCAATAATCCTTGGGGCACCATTCCTCACCACCGCTAGGGCTGTCATTAAGTATGAAGATAGGAAGATTGAGCTTAAATCTGGAAAGAGAAAGATTAGCTTCCACATGACTCCGCGAAGTGGGCATGAGAATTTGAGTTGGAGAATGATTAAAAACAACATTGGCGCGACACCCATTCGTGTTCAGAATAAAATTCTTGCATGGGAGGCAAGAATCAAAAGCTATAAGAAAGCTAAAGATGAAAGAAGAAAAAGCAATAAGGTTCCGATTGAACTCAAACACACTCAACACGAAAGCAATCATACACCGTTTGAGGAAGGGAACTTAGTACTCTTGAGACACTCAGAAACAACAATACCACCCGATAAACCAAGTCCTTGGTGGTATGGGCCATTCACAATCAAAGGATTGAGCCAAGATGGGGTAGCTAACTTGAGAAGCAAGTTAGGTGGGAAGGTGATTGCGAGTATTGATAGATTGAGGCACTACCACCATAACAGTAATGATCGCAATTATATGGGGTATATCATTTCCAATGATGAAATCACGTAGTAACCCATGACTTTGAGTCTAGCTACAAGACTCGTAAATAAAGAAAAGCGCTTCTTGGGAGGCAACCCATGTTTTGTGTGATTTTATTTGTTTGATTGTTATTTGTTTCCGTATGCATGTTTTATTTTTATTGTTGGTTAATCATGTTTCTCAACTAAAATGTGGAAATACTTTATTATGTTGTTTGGCCTAGTCTTAACTTCAACCTAAAGGTATTTTTGCAAAAGATAAGTGTAAGGGGAAACCCCAAATATGATTTTAAGAAACAAACCGATCATGATTCTCCACAATATTTAATGAACATGTATATTCGTATTTGTTAGAGTCAAATGCTTGTATTGAGTCATAATGAAGTTTGGCAGGATTTTCCAGGAAGTAGGACAAAGTTTTTCCAGAAATTTTCCGGAAACTTAACATAAGAATTTCTGCAGGTCCATTCTGACGGTGTCAGGGTATTGCTCTTGACGGCGTCAGGAGTTAAAATCTGGAAATTTTACCGGTTTTGTTTTTCTAACGGAGTCTTATGGTTTTTGTGAATTATTAAGTTTTATAATCTCCAGGAAATCTGCAAACTTCATTCAACAAGCATTATATCTTACTTTGTTTTCTAGGATTTAGTAACTTATATAGGATACCGCCGATTTTATGCGAGGTTGCCTTGTCTATTGTTGTCAGGATTTACAGGTTATTTATGACAAGAAGATGATTTATATTCTGGAAGGGAAGCTTTGATTGCTCATTTTCTTGGAGGAAGATTTAACCTGGCCAACCTATAATCCATACCGAGCGAATCAGGGGAGTATTTGATTTCATTCTCTTTACCTCTTAACTTTTACATTCTTTACTTGAACATTGGGGACAATGTTCATCCTAAGTGTAAGGGGAGGGTAAAAAGATGATACCTTACATATGCACTTTCGCTTGAGTTTGTTTTGTTTAATGGTAGATGTGTAATAAAACTATGAGAAATACTTGTTAGTGTAATTTTAGCGCCAAATTTAAAATTTTTTACAACATTTAGGAGTGAAACTTTAGCCATAGCAAGCGTCTCATGGATAGGAGGTTGTATGACTAGCACATAACCGTATATTCAGAAAAATTTTCCACCCAAAAATGTGAGGTTCGCCTTTAGATTTGATAGGAAAAGCATTCATTATTAGTGCTTATGAGTGTACTGGTAGCATTTAGATTCTAGAACTTGCGTTAGTGATGCATCCCGAGACCGCTAGTGAGACTACATTCGTGTGGTAGGATTTACTACATGATAAGAGGCATTAGGATCACCCTTGTGTTAAATCCGTATCATAATTACTTGACCATTTAAGTCATATTACTTGGCTAGTTAAGTCAACTAATTTTTCCCACACCCTTTGCGTTGTACTCATTTTTAGTACACGATACCCCTAGTACACCCCTCCGAGCCTATCTTTTCATTTCTAACTTTAAGCATTTTACTTAAAGGAAGAATTTGTTACACCCCACTTAAATGTACACCCAAATCGCCTTAGCCTTCCGTGTATGCGCTCATTTTTAGTGCATTATTGTTATTTGTTAAACCCTAAGTTAACTTTCTAATTGATTACATGGTTGCTAAGTCGAGTCATATCCTTGTACATATTGTTTTGGGACGATTGGGACTCATGGGTAAGTACTTATTTTATGGAGTAATGGGGAAGAACATAATATTATTACACCCATATGTACGTTAATCTTAAAAGTGCTCCAAGTGTTTTGATTTTCTTAATTCGAGTCGTTAGATTAGTTTAGTGTAAAGTATGTAAAGATTCAAGTGTAAGGGGAATGCTCAAACCCCTATGATGTATTATTTTGGATGGTAGGGTAAGAGTGTATGCAAAAAAAAAAAAAAAAAAAAAAAAAAAAAATCAAGAAAAAGAAAAAGAAAAAAAAAAAAAAAAAAAAATCGAAAAAATCAAGAAAAAGAAAAAGAAAAAAAAAAAAAAAAAATGAGGAAAAAACATACGGACTACCATCCCATTTTCATTCTATGTTTATTTTATGTTTTTGGTTATTTTTCATTAGATAGCTTAAGTCGAGTCTAGTCTTGGCTTAGCAACGCCATCTTGTACATGTAATTAACCAAGATTGTTAACTCGTCACCAGTAAAATTTCCTTTATCCAACAAAACCGCGTAATCCATATCCCTACACCTAACGTTATAACCCTTTAAAAGACCTCTTTGATAGTTTATCCTAGGTGCTTACGCCATGTGGTGGAGGTTTGATCCTTTCCCAAGCCTATGGTAATCTATTTTGCTATGACAGGTAGTGAGAGATATCTTCCATTTCCATAATGTTATATTACTTTATTACACCCGAGAGATGTGAGTATCTAAACACTATTTGTGAGGTCCTTGTGTATGACCTCCGTGCTTGTCTATTGGTCTTTAGTGGAACGATTATTTGTTGTAATTACTTTTATATTAGTGTTAAATGACCCCTAACTTGTCTTTCGAGTAGAATAAAAGCGCATTTGCTTGAGGACAAGCAAATCTCAAGTGTAAGGGTATATGATGAGGCAAAAAATGATCCATTTTTAGGGGGTCATTTAAGCCCGAATCCGAATTTATTTGATCAAATATTGCCCTAAATCGTTCCTTTTGTGATTTTAGGTGTTTGGAGAGTGAATTCTGGAAAAGAAGCCATTTTGGACGTTTTTGGAGCATAAAAGTGAAGAAGACGGCTAAGTACCAAATTTCCATGCTGAAGATACAAGGTGATGGCGTCAAGACTACCATCTTGACGGCGTCAGACATGAAGAATTAAACACCGAAGGTGGTGACGGCGTCAGAAGGCTTCATGACGGCGTCAAAGTGGCAAGAATAAAATACCGTGGGTGATGACGGCGTCACATAGGCCGTCATAAGTGGATCAAGGCCGTCCGAGGAAGTATATGGCGGCGAGGTGACGGCGTCACATGCAACTCTTGACGCCGTCAGCCTACTTTTCCTATATATAGTTTTCTAGTTTTTTCATTAAAAAAAAGAGAAGTTTTGGTGAAACCCTAAAGACGATTTTGGTGCCTCTTTTACAGGTTTTTCAAGGGTTCTAAACCCTTGAGACCTTGCATTGTAATTGAGATAAGTGTACTTTCAATTCAATCAATATGTCTATGTGTTGGTTGTTTATCTCTTGTTCTTGTCTCAATTCTACTATGCTAGGCTAGATCTCTTTTGTGTTTGCTTAGATCTAATGAAACCTAGATGTTGATTATGTGTTGATTACTTGTCTATTCTTGTTTTGGATGAATGATATTATATGTTAGGCTTAAGAAAACTGGCAGATCTCCAAATGGTAACATGCTTGAACGTCTTAAGAAACATGAACCGAGGCGTACTAGGTCTTTATTGGTTGTATTCAATGCATGAGCCACTGTTTACAATCCCTATAGTTGTGCTGGGTCATGGTGTAGGAGGAGATAAGAGCTCATAGAGTTGGGGAGTTATGTATGCCACCCCACGAATGGTATTAAGGAATACAATCCGTCATCCATACAAGTGTAACAAGTAATTAACATGTAAAAGATATCTAGGGAGTAATGAAGTCTAAGTAAACACAATTTCTCCAACCATTGCTCACAACCTTAGTATAATTTAGTTTATTTTCATTTTTATTATTTTATTTTGATTGCATCTTAGCTTTGGGTTAGTTGAATAGCAACTAATTCCGCCCACTCTTCCAAAACCCGAGATTTTACTTGCTTTTATAAAAATATAAAAATACAAAAATAATCATCTCTCACCTTTAGAACTATTAATTAGGTTTTCTAATCCTAGCGACACTATTCCTAAGCTGAACGATCAATCCCCCGGTACTTGTCACTATACTATACTACAACGATCAGGTACACTGCCTGGTGGGGGTTGTAAGCTTCTCGAGATCCCTCGAGAGGTAAAGCAAGGTGCGATTCCCACGCATCATAGGTTCATCAGATTTATGTTATCACAAGTTAGGAGTTATAATAGGTTTATCAAATATAGGTTCATCAGTTATTATAGGTTCATCATTTAATATAGGTTCATCAATTTTTTGTCCTGTGTTATCCTAGGCCCATCAGTTATCATAGTTTCATCAGTTTTTATAGGTTCATCAGTTCTGATAGGTTCATCAATTGTTCAACATATTTTTTGATCATTTTTGTTTTTTGGTCCAAAACAGGTTAGTACTAAGGGTTCGCGAAAGAGGATTAAGAGCAGTGTTGAACGTTCACTTATTGCAAGTGGGAAGCGTAGAAAGAAGAACTGTACAAACTGCAAATCGAGTATGAACGATCATAACCAGGCGAAGTGCAATGCCATCAAAGCTCAAATTGCTGCTAAGAAAGCTAGGGAAAAGGCTGCTGCGAAGGAGATGAAGCAGAAGGCGAGATTGGCTGCCAAGAATGCGAAGTTGGCTGAGAAGACTGCTGCTAGGAAGGTGAATTTGGCTGAGAAGACTGCTGCTAGGAAGGCGAAGTTGGCTGAGAAGACTGCTTGTGTAGTTACTTAATAAATGTGGTGTTTGTTTGATAAGAGTGCTCAAAGTAACTTTGATTTTTCTGTTAGACAAATAAATGTGATGTTTGTTTGATAAGAATGCTTTTTTTTTTAAAAATAATATTCAATGTAAATTTGAATTGAGATAATAGTATTCTAGTATTCTATTTTGATCAAATTTATTGTTTAGGTTCGTCAGTTTACTTATAAAATTGAGATAAAAGTTCTTCAAATTTTAGAGGTTCATCAATTTTTACTTGTAACAGGGTCATCATAATTATCAAAGTTTCTAAAAAAAAGTTCTTTAGGTTTATCAAATTTTACTTATAATATGTTCTTTCTTTTAAGAGATTTTCATCAAATTTTAGAGGTTCATCATTTTTTACTTATAACAGGGTCATCATAATTATCAAATTTTACATATTAAAGTTCATCAAAAGTTAATCAAATTTATCAATTTTTTTCAGGTTCATCAATAAATTCAGGTTCATCAACAAACAAGAAATAAATTCAGGTTCATCAATTTTATTTAACATAACAAAATGATAGTTCTATTAAACTAAAATAACTTATCCATAACAACCAACCAAAAAGTAATATTTATACTAAAACATTCACCAATTAGATCAGGTTACTACTGCAAAAATTTTAACCATAACAAACTATTAGATCAAATTGTTTTTAGGTCTGTCGAAGAAGAGCACTAGCTTCCCGTTTGAAATATTCGATGGCACGTTCTGCAATATTCTTTTTTGACATCTGTTGGAGCGTTCGCTTTTCCTTCAGAGGTAAACGATGATATTCTTCTACCTCGCTCTCCACTACATGTTTGTTTTCATTGTAGTCAGACAACAGAATCTTTGACATGTACTTCTTTCTCAAGTCTTCAATCTGTTTGTCTTATTCAGCACCTTCTTTTACAAACCCAGCATCAAAGTCTTTTTTCCCTAAATAGGTTTCCATGTTTCTCATGGCGAAAATTCCACAATCATTGCCATGGCATTTTGATATTATCCAGTTTGTAGCTTTTCAGTGCTTGATAATTTGGATGCCCATTATCTTTCAAGAACTTTATAAATTGAAATCTCTGTAATAATAAATTAAAAACAACGAGATTCAATTTAACTACGTTGATGAACATACATTTAATATACCTAACATTCTTACCAAATTAACCAGCTTTTTCTGACATTTATCCTTAACTAATTGATTGTGTCAAGAATATGGATTTGAGGTTCTTTCAAGTTGAAATAGACGACATAGTAGTGATCGTCACCGAGCATCATCGGGAAAAGCGCCTGTTAAACATAGAGTGTTGGGAATTATACTAACAGTTACCATGGCTAGTGAAGATATTACAACTGCTGAAGAATGTACTTGTAGTGGAAACTCATTACCACTGCAAGAACATATATTACCACTGCTGTTTAGATAACTGTTAGGAAACGTGTTTAGATAAATATAGAATAGATCTTGTGTATATCTTATTCTATTAGCATTATACTTGTCTTGTAGAAGAGGACTCCTTGTGCTATAAAAGGAGATCCGAGGTTAAAGGTTAGATATACGTTTTCTAGAGCTTCAAGGTGTAACCCTAGTGATACTAAGATCACTCGTATTATTATCATTAATAATATTGGAGCTAACCATTTGTTACATATATTGTTCTCACTCTTAAACAAACTATTTCATTCACAATCATTACTTCTAAGTGTTACTAAGTAGATTCCGCATACTTAGTGATATAACTCAAAGTATCAATCTAACACAGTTCAAGGTGTTTAGATCCATCAAGTGGTATCAGAGCCAGGCTTTGATACTTTGATTTAGAAGACTCTAGTTCACTCAGAAGAATCAATGGAGACAGAAACCAGTCAATCAAACATTGCTGCTAAGCTTCCAAAGCTCAAGTTGGATGACTTTGAGATGTGGAGGCTAATGATCGAACAATTCTTTATGGTTCAAGACTATACACTCTGGGAGATCATTATGCTTGGTAATTCCTTCAAACCAAGTTCAACCTCAGAGATGGTTGGTGGCAAGGAAGTAATAAAGGTTAACACTGGACCTGTTACTAATGATGAAAGACTTCAGATAAAGAATGATCTGAAGGCCAGAGGTTTGTTGCTGATGACACTTCCCAGAGATCAAGTTCTAGCATTCAGCAAGTACAAGACTGCAAAGACTCTTTTTGAGGAGATCTGTAATGTTTTTGGTGGTAATGATTCCACCAAGAAGACTCAGAAGACCCTGCTGAAACAGACTTATGAAAACTTTGGTTCAACAAGTAATGAATCTATTGATAGCATCTTCACAAGGCTACAAAAGATTGTTACTCAACTCACTGTTTTTGGAATTGAGGTTGAAAGGGAAGACCTCAATTTAAAGTTCTTAAGAAGCCTACCCTCTGAGTTTGGAACCAATGTTGCAGTGTGGGAAGATAAGCCAGATTTGGAGACCATGAAACTTAATGATTTGTACAATAACTTCAAGGTTATTGAACAAAGATTGAAGAAAGCTGGCAAATTGAGCACAGGTTCAAGAAGTATAGCACTCATATCATCATCTCTTGATGATAGTTCAGATGAAGAAAGTGATAGTGATGATGACAGTGCTAACATAGTTGTTTCCACTGGTAGTGGAAGTGTGTCCACTGGTAGCTCAAAGAGACAGATTGCAGGACTTAGTGATTCTACCTTTTATGCCTTTATATCAAGTCAAGTGGGTGGTTCAATTCTCAATCATGAGGATTTGGATCAAATTGATGAGGATGATATGGAGGAGATGGATATTAAATGGCAGGTGGCATTACTAAGCTTAAGAACAAAGAAGTTTTGGAAGAAGACTGGAAGAAAAATTAACATCAGTGGTAATGATACAGTAGGTTGTGACAAAAAGAATGTGGAGTGCTATAATTGTCATAAGAAGGGGCACTTTGCCAGGGAGTGCAGGAAACCAAGGAAATCTGACAACAGGTCAACTTGGTATAAGCAGGACAAGAAGAAAGAACCTACTACTGATGAGCCAAAGGGGCTATTGGCTATTGATGGAGTGAGCTTTGATTGGAGCTTTATGACTAAGGATGAAGAAGATGATTCAGAGTCTGCAATGGTTGCTACTGAGCTTGCACTAATGGCTTTTTCTGACTCTGAGGTACAAATTAATAATGCTTGTTCTAAAACTTGTAAGGCCTTAAAAGAGTATGAGAAAATTAAAGCACAATATGATGAACAATTGCTAGAGTTAAATCATACTAATTATAACTTAGCAAATCATAAAAGAGGCCTAGGTGTTTTAGAAACTCAATTAGAGCATTATAGGGCAAATGAATCTAAGTTCAATGATGATATTCCAGTGTTAAGAAGAGACTTAGATTATCAGGTTACTGTAAACAAGGTTCTTAGGGAAGAACTAGAAAAGGTTAAAAGGGCTAGTGAGAATATAAAGATAACTTGCAATACACTGGATCACCAATCCAAGTGTATTGACAAAATTTGGGAAGCCCAAGTTGTGAACAAAGCCAAATCAGGAGTTGGATACAAATCTGTTCCACCACCTCTAAGAGGTGTTCCATCACCTCCTGGCATTGACTTAGCTCACACAGGATTAGAAGAATTCTAGGAACCACCTATGACCTATGGACCAAAATTTGTTAAAGAAGCTGTTATTGAAAAGGTTCAGGTTGAGGTTGATACATTTGATAGTGCTAGTGACTCATCTCTTAAAGATGAAAGTTTGAATGTTGAGTCTAAACCTAGTGTTCCTGATAATGTAAAAGTGGAGGTTAAAAAGAGTATTCCTGATGTTGTCAAAGAGAAGCCTAGGTCACAACCTAATTTCACTAGGCCCACTACTAGATATGCAGAGATGTACAGAAGTAGGTCAACAACTCCTAGGGGAAATATGAGGAGTTGGAATCATGTTAAATCTAGGCAATTTGATAGTGACTTTGAGTTCAACAATAAACCCTGTCATATATGTGGTAGCTTTGACCATCTGTCTTATAGCTGTACCCATCACTTGGGTAGAAGGGAAGTATTTAGGAATACTAGGGTGAATGGCTACAATGCTAATAACTTAACTCACCCAAATCCACTTAGCAAGATGATTCCCAGGTCTGTTTTGCTTAATTCTGGCATTAAACCTATTTCCACTGCTAGACCAGCAGTTTCCACTGCTAGACCAGTAGTTGCCACTGCCAGAAATAAAAACAGAGTTTATCCTAAGTCCTTTATTGCTACTTTTGTTAAATCTAATCAAACAGGGAAAAAGACTAATTTTGAAAAGAATGTTTACAATAATCACAAGTAGGTACCCAAAATTTCAAAACCAGCAGTTTCCACTGCTATGCCAGCAGTTACCACTGCAAGGCCAAAGGTTTCCACTGATGGGTCTGTTAACAATAAAAGGGTAAATATGGGAAATGCTGTTATGGCCTCAGCACGTTGGGAATGGAAACCAAAAGGAACCATCACCTCAAACAATCCCAATGGTGTATCAATGACCTTTGATAGATTCAATTATATTGATACACGAGGCAGATCCAAGTCATTTGTGGCTTGGGTTACCAAAAGGAACTAATTCCTTCATTTTGTGTACAGGAACATTCAAAGACTACAAATGATCAAGGATATTCAGACAGTGGATGTTCCAAGCACATGACTGGCAATAAGTCCTAGCTTTCAGACTTTCAACCTTATGATGGACAATTTATCAGCTTTGGAGGAGGAATTGGTGGCAGAGTTTCTGGCAAAGGAACAATCAAGGCTAGAAACATAGATTTTGAGAATGTGCACTATGTGAAAGAACTCAAGTACAACCTTTTCAGGGTGTCACAGGTGTGTGACAAGAAGCATAGAGTTCTATTCACAGAAGATGAATGCTATATCTTATCTAAGGTTTATAAGCTTCTTGATGAAAGTGAAATTTTGCTTACAATCCCTAGAAAAGGAAATCTATATAGCATTGACATGAAGAACATAGTGGCTAATAATGATGTTACTTGCTTGCTTGCAAAAGCCACTTTAGATGAATCCATGCTTTGGCACAGAAGACTTGGTCATGTTAACTTCAAGACCATCAACAAGATTGTGAAAGATGGACTTGTCAGAGGTTTACTAGAGAAAATATTTGAAAATGACCAAACTTGTGTTGCATGACTCAAAGGAAAACAACACAGAGCTTCATGCAAGACCAAAGCATTCAATTCTATTGATCATCCACTTTTCATGCTGCATATTGACTTGTTTGGTCCTACATCTGTTAGCAGTATAAATTTAAAGAAGTATTGTCTTGTTGTGACTGATGATTTTAGTAGATTCACATGGGTTTTCTTTTTAAGAACCAAGGATGAAACCACTGGCATCCTTAAGACATTCATTACTGAAGTTGAAAATCAAGTTGAAAAGAAGATCAAGATCATCAGGTGTGACAATGGGACAGAGTTCAAGAATAAAGTTATGGATGATTTTTGCAGAGACAAAGGTATTAAAAGAGAATTTAGTGTTGCAAGAACTCCTCAACAAAATGGAGTTGCTGAAAGAAGAAACAGAACACTAATTGAGGCTGCTAGAACTATGTTAGCTGATTCAAAGCTTCCAGTGAATTTTTGGGCTGAAGCAGTTAACACTGCTTGTTACATACAGAACAGGGTTTTAGTGGTCAAAACAAAGAACAAGACACCTTATGAGTTATTCAGAGGAAGACCTCCTACTTTGGAGTTTATGAGGCCATTTGGGTGTCATGTTACTATTCTCAATACCATTGATCATCTGGGTAAATTTGAAGAAAAGTCTGATGAAGGCTTCTTTGTTGGATATTCTATGGTTAGCAAGGCTTTCAGAGTATACAACTTAAGAACAAAGAAGATTGAAGAGAATTTGCATGTTGAGTTTCTTGAAAATAAAGCTAACATGGCAGGTACAGGACCAGATTGGCTATTTGATCTTGAAACATTATCCAATACAATGAATTATGTACCTCTTACTTCAAGTACAGGAGACAAAGATCTTGAAGATTCAGAAGAATTCATTGATGAAGATGAAGCTTGCAAAGATGATGATGATAAAGATCAAATTGTTATGCCACTTTGGGACTTTGTTGACAATTCTGAAAAGAAAAGTGATGCAGATGCTGTGAATTTTGATGTATTGAATAAAGAAATTCCTGCTAGCAGTGGTAACTCAATTCCCACTACTACACCAGAAGTTTCTACTGACAGCCCAAATGTGGAACATACATCTCAGAAATCACCAAGTGATGATGTAGAGATCTCAAACATGCCTACAACATATGATATTCCTAGCACATCACAGACTTCAATTCACAAAGTGCATCCACTTGATAATGTTATTGGTGAACTTCAATCAGGTGTGAAGACTAGAAGACAGACAAAGAAAGATGATATTCATGGGTTCATTAGTGAAGTTTATGAGTCCAAGAAGCATAAGAGAAAGAATGAACGTTTGTTTTTCTGTTTTCTCTCACAAGTGGAGCCTAAGAATGTTTATATGGCTCTAAAAGAATCTAGCTGGGTTGAAGCAATGCAAGAGGAGTTGTTGCAGTTTAAACTTCAAAATGTTTGGGTTCTTTGTGACTTGCCTGATGGTATGAAGGTCATTGGTACTAAATGGGTTTTCAAAAACAAGAAAGATGAAAGAGGTATTGTAATCAGGAACAAACCTAGATTGGTTGCTCAAGGATACACTCAAAAGGAGGGTATTGACTATGAAGAAGTTTTTGCTCCTGTTGCAAGGATTGGGGCTATTAGATTGTTTCTAGCCTATGCATCATTTATGGGCTTTACTGTCTATCAAATGGATGTTAAGAGTGCCTTCCTGTATGGTACAATTGATGAGGAGGTCTATGTCTCTCAACCTCCAGGCTTTGAAGATCCTCAACACCCTAATAAAGTGTATAAAGTGGTTAAGGCTCTTTATGGCTTACATCAGGCTCCAAGGAAGTGATATGAAACCTTAGCTACTTATTTGTTAAATAATGGGTTTCATAGAGGCAAGATTGATCAAACTTTGTTCATCAAGAAAGACAAGGGTGATATTCTACTTGTTCAAGTATATGTTGATGATATTATCTTTGGGTCTACTAGACAAGAGATGTGCAAAGAGTTTGAAAAGCTGATGAAAGATGAATTTCAAATGAGTTATATGAGAGAACTTACATTCTTTTTGGGGCTGCAAGTACAATAGAGTAAAGAAGGCATCTTTATCAGTCAAGACAAATATGTGACTGAGATTATTAGGAAGTTCAAGTTTACTGATGCAAAACCTTCAAATACCCCTGCTGACAAGACTACTCATCTATTGTTGAAGAATGCTAGTGGTGCTAATGTTGATGTGCACACTTACAGGTCTATGATTGGTTCTTTGATGTATCTTACTTCATCAAGGCCAGACATTATGTTTGTTGTATGTGCTTGTGCAAGATTTCAAGTGACTCCAAAGACATCACATATGACAGCAGTGGAAAAGATTTTTAGGTATTTGAAGACATATCCTAATCTAGGATTATGGTATCCAAGAGAATCCCCTATGGAATTGGTCACATACTCAGATAGTGACTATGCTGGTGCAAGTTTGGATAGAAGGTCAACCACAGGTGGATGTCAATTTCTTGGATGTAGATTGGTATCATGGCAGTGCAAGAAGCAAACTATGGTTGCTACTTCAACCACTGAAGCAGAATATGTAGCAGCTGCTAGTTGTTGTGCTCAGATCTTATGGCTTCAGAATCAATTATTGGATTATGGGTACAATTTCATGAACACCATTATCTATATAAATAATAGTAGTACCATATGCATTATTAAAAATCCTGTGCAACACACTAAAACTAAACATATTGAAATTAGACATCACTTTATTAGAGATTGTTTTGAGAAGAAGCTTATTAATGTTGTCAAAATCTATACTGATGACAATTATGCTAATTTATTAACAAAAGGGCTTGATGTGGGTAGGTTTCAATACTTGGTAACAGGTATTGGAATGCTAAATCCATAAATCTTTGATTTCTAATAATTTTTAGTGTTGCAGGATAGTTTTTAGGTACTAGTATTGTTTGTATATGTGTGTATGGTTTTCTACTAACTTGTATGCAGAGACATTTTAAGCACAGTGGAAATAATCATACAACAGTGGAAAGATTGGTGATAAAAGCAAAAAGAAAAAGTACTTTTATTAATATTGAAGAAAGTACATCACAACCATTCAGATACTAATATCACCAGAAAACATCACAAAACAAATCCTACAACCTAACATTTACTCCATAGGCTTCTTTCCCTTTCCCTCATAATCATGCTTGCCTTTGGAAGTTTTCTTTCTCTTGTCATCAAAAGCAAGTTGCTTCCTTGGACAAGCAAGTCCCAGAACTTGCTTGGGAGGCCTTGGTGCTTGTGCAGGCTTCTCAATGGCAAGCCACTTCATGTTGCTTATGGCAGACTTCAATGCTGTGGTTAGAGCCTTTGGAAGTTCTTTGGAAAGATTGAAGGTTAGATCATCATCATCATCAGAGGAAGAACTGGAATAGAACTCCAAGGATGGAGCAGGTGAAGCTTCAGCCTTTTTGGATTTCATGTTGGATGATGTGGATGTGGTAGCACTTGGAGGAAAGTAATCACTCCACCCTGTAGAAGGTTCCTCTGAGTTTGTGCAATAGCTGATCTCCTCATCAGATGAATCATCTGAGGATATGTAGACAATTGGGAACCAGCACATTATGTTGGTAAAGGGTTTGTGTTATTGAAGATGTTTGTTGATGAAAGATAAAGGTTTTTGAGCCCCCTTTTATAAGCAAAGTCAAGGTCGAATTCTAATTAATGAAGAATATTTACTCTTACCTGTTTTGGTAGGTTGGAGGAGTAAATTTGGTTATTATCGGGTTGACTTTTGGAAGATATTTTTGTAAATAGTAACTTGGTTAAAAAGTTACTTTGGGTTAAATCTTTATGGGTTAAGTTGAGTGTTACTTTGTTCAGCAACATACAACCCATATTATTGGAGTCATTGGAGTTATAAGGTGTGTATCATGGACACACAACAAATGGTTATTGATTCACCATGTCTAATCCACATAAGAATCAACTAGTCCAGAGCAAACGGCTCCTGGTAAAGACTTATCAAATCCATTTATAGTTGATAGTTTACCAAAAACTATATGGTTATCAACTCATTATACTCCAAGTGATCAAGAGTTGGCTAGTCCATAGCAAACGGCTCATGGTAAAGACATATCAAATCCGTTAATAGCTGGTAGTTTGCTAAAAACTATGATAAGAGCAGCTAATTTTCATGTTTTACTTACCACTGCTCTTTGATATGTTGTGAAAATTTTACCACTGCTAGTTCATTAGTTACCACTACAAGAGTAATTTTTCCACTTATGAACTAGCCGTTACAACTGTTGTGTCAGTAATCTATTTTTTACTAGCTTTTGTAAATATAACTGTCTTTCCTTATTAATAGGGTAAATCTTTTGTGAATTATCTTCTTACCTATTATAATTTATTCTTTTCCAAAGATAATCCTTTCTAAAGATAATTCACATTACGCACCTCCTCAAACCCTATTAGTATAAATTGATCATCATACGGCTTGATTTTTATCTTGTTACTAACACTTTTATTCTCTTTTAACAAATATCATGGCGATTCTAAAATTTGTCGAGGAGCACAACCAAGTGGCCTATCTACAAAAGTCAAACGAGAAGAGTGGCCCTGTTTTTCATCAGATTGTGGATTTTCTAAACACAACTCATATAAGGTATGCCTTAACTATTAATCCCACAATCTATGTCTCTCATATCAAACAGTTCTGGAACACTGTGGAGTCCATAACTCTTTAACAGGGAGACACACATGAATCTGTGGATGCTTTAAGAGCCACAGTGGATGAGGTAACTATTGATGTTACTGAGTCATCCTTGAGGAGAATTCTCCAATTGAATGATCTCAATGGTATCATCACATTACCCAATTCAGAAATTTTCACTAATATTGCTTTAATGGGGTATGATACATCTGAACAAAAAGTAACGTTTAGAAAAGGATGTTTTTGTCCCCATTGGAGATTTTTCATTCACACTCTTTTACATTACCTAAGTCCTAAGAAAACATCTTATGAACAATTTGCATCAACCATGGCTTATCCTTTGGTTTGTTTGGCAACTGATAGGACTTTCAATTTTTCAAAGTTTATTTTCAATAATATGAAAGGCAATGTAAAGAGTTCATATAAATTTTTGATGTATCCAAGGTTTGAGCAAGCAGTGTTAAATGAGTTTCAACTGCAACCTCACAATAGAACTTATGAAACCTCCTGTCTTAAGCCAAAAGTTTTTCAAAACATGAGTAAGGCTTCAGATCTTTGGAATGGGGAGGTTCGTCCACTTTTTCCTCAAATGCTTGCTAAAATTTCTCAAGTAGAGGGTGAAGATGCAACTGATGAGGCGAAAAATGAACCACCTTTAAGGGGTCATTTAAGCCCGGAATTGAATTTATTTGATCAAATATTACCCTAAATTGTTCCTTTTGTGATTTTAGGTACTTTGGGAGTGAATTTTGGAAAAGGAAGCAATTCAGACGTTTTTGGAGCATAAAAGTGAAGAAAACGCCAAAGACTTAATTTTCCATGCTGAGAACAATACCTGACGGCGTCAAGAGGAAGATCCTGACGGCGTCAAGAGTAAAAGTGGTGACGACCCAGTGCAAACCTGACGGCGTCACAACAAGGGCATCAAGAGTTAAATTGGTGACGGCCTGCATAAGGTGAATACATGACGGCGTCAGACCCAGATCTAGGCAGTCCGAGGAACTATTTGGCGGCGAGATGACGGCGTCAGACATTTGTTCTTGACGCCGTCACCTATCAAACTCTATATATAGTTTTCTATTTTTCATTCAAAAGAGTGGAACTTGTGTGGAGAAAACTAGGGCCGAACTTTGTAAACCTTAGGTCATATTTTACAGTACTTTCAAGGGTTTTCACCCCTTGAATCCTTTCATGTGCTATTGAGATAAGTCTTCTCTTAATTCAATCAATATGTCTATGTGTTGGTTGATTATATCTTGTGCTTGTCTTGATTTCAACATGCTAGGCTAGATCTATCTTGTGTTTGCTTGGATCTAATGAAACCTAGATGTTAATTATGTGTTGATTACTTGTTTATGGTTGTATTGGATGAATGATTTCAATGTTAGGCTTAAGAAAACTGGCAGATCTCAATTGTGTAACATGCTTGAACGTCTTAGGAAACATGAACCGATGTGTACTAGGTTTTATTGGTTGTATTTAATGCATGAGTAAATTCTAATGATCCCATGTTAGGAGCTTCTTAGCCGGCTCGACATAGGAGTGAAGTAGGCGCTCATAGGATTGGGGAAGTAAGTACGCCACCCCATGAATGGTATTAAGGAATACAATCCGTCATCTACGCAACTATAACAAGTAATTAACGTGTAAAAGATATCTAGGGAGTAGTGAAATCTAAGTAAACACAACTCACCCACATATTGCTCACAACTTTAGTATAATTTAGTTTAATTTCATTTCTAGTATTTTATTTTGATTGCATCTTTAGTATTGGGTTAGTTGACTAACAACTAATTCCGCCCAACTCCTTCAAACCCGAGATTTTTACTTGCTTTAATAAAAATATAAAAATACAAAAAAGAATCATCCCTCATCTCTAGACCTAATCTTTAGTTTTCTAATCCTAGCGACACTATTCCTAGCTGAACGATCAATCCCCCGGTACTTGTCATTATACTATACTACATCGATCAGGTACACTGCCTGGTGGGGGTTGTAAGCTTCTCGAGATCCCTCGAGAGGTAAAGCCTGGTGCAATCCCTACGCATCAAGTTTTTGGCGCCGTTGCCGGGGAAATAGTTATTGTTTAGGTTGAATTTAATTTTTATTAGGTCTACTCATTAGATTCCTTTTTAGTGAGATTTTTATTTTCTTTTTATTAGCTTTCTTGTAGTCTATCTTTTTCTTTGTGCCCTTTGTTTGTAAAACCATTTTCATTTGTCTCCATGGCGGATGAAATTCCATTTAGATCATTAACTATAGAGGAACAATTCCAATGAATTTTTAACCGTGACCCATGAGTTCAATGAATTGATGGGTTTGTATACATCACAACTTGAGGAAACAATTAAGGAGGATTTAGCCGAACATGATCATATTGAGCAAAAAGATGAATCCTTTAGGCAAATTGAACATTGTAATCAAGTTATTGAGGAAGGTTCTTATGAATCAGACTTAGAACTTGAGATAGCTAGAGAAGGATTTGAGATACTTAGGAACATGTTTAGGTTAGATTCTACTGAAACACGTGATGAGGATATAGGTGATGTTGAGAAAAGAAAGGATGAGGTAAATAACACAAACCTACAAAGTACCCCACAACTCCCATCATCACTTGAGGCACACACACCGCCCGTGACTTACCCGGAAGAAGTAGAAGAGACTATAGGATCATATAATATGTTGATTGTTGTGATTCAGAGGTCTTGGATTGTGGAAGTATAAGATAAACATGGTTAACAAGTTAGAGAGAGAGAGTTGAGAGAGTGGGAGTTTCTAGTGAGAGAAAACACCTAATGAGGTCTGTGTATTTATCAGAAACAACCAACCCTTCCCTTGTGTGGGAAGGGATATATATACAATTACAATATATGCCATCCTGTGGCCTGTGGATCAGGTATACAGTGGGTAAAGACCCGTCCTTCCTCCACGCTGTGACTAATATCTAAAATATTACTATAATATCTAATCTAATAAATAAACTAACTACGAGCTATCATAATGCTATTACATCATTTAGGTGACCGAGTCTTTTATAGGAATATTCGTATTCCTAACAATCTCCCCCTAAGCGAGGTCACCTTGGAAATTAAGCTCTTTGATCTTCAAGCATTCTTATCTTTATAGCTCGTAGGTTCTGATTCTTCACTTATCTGCACACTTTGTACTTCAAGCAAGCGAGCTTGTGATTTGGATTCCTTTGTGATATGTGATCTTTGAGCTTCCTTTGAGATCATCAGCCAAAGTAAATCTCCAAGCTCATCCATAGTTGTATTGCCTTCATGTGATGTAGTGACTAAGGACCATCATGCTCATACCATTCTGTATCTGGAGATGTTGCATTAGAGTTGTAGATCAGGATACTTTTTCATCAGAGTTGCGGAAACGTTGTTGGTAGTCTCTCAACATTTGTTGTAGCAAGTCTCTCATCTTCATTGATAGTGTGGAGGATGTGTGAGCATGAGGTATGGATTGACCCGATTCAGCTGGAAACTGGAGCCATCAACGCCATCTTTATATGTGTTCCTGAAATAAAACAGTTAGCAATAAAGATAGAGAACGAATATGGCTTTGTCATTCGTTCTGCGAGGACAGACTACCCTCCGGTTTTGTGAAAACCGACCTGTGATCAGGTAGAGTCTCTTTTAAAGAAGACTCTCCTTGACAGGAATTTCCAGCTTGTAGTATGAATTTTCCAAAGAATCCACTTTGGAATCTTCATACTTAGCAAGTTCTCATATCGGAACGTCTCAAAGCAGACAACACGATAGAGTGAATCGGTGAATAGATATTCACGGATTGATGAGAAATTGATTTATAGAAATCACTCGCGTGACATATAATAATCATTTTTGAGACACGACAAGAGTTTTAAGCTTTGAATCAAATTGCCATCAAAATACTTTTGGTTGAAAGGTTATACACAATCAATGTGCTCAAAAATTAGTTTGTAAGCACATTGAAAGGTTTTTGCAAAAGTATCCATCAATCCATATCCTGGAACAAGTTTGATTCAATTTAGAATCGCACCATTGTTGCTTTCCAGTTGTCACTTGATCATTGATCCAAGATGGATCTCACATGTCACCTACCAAGAGCTTGAGAGATGTTCGCTCTAGAAGGATTTCCATCTTCATTGTGAATATTTTCATATCACTCGGATGTTCTGGCAATACCACAAGGATAATGCGTAGGACTCTAAATATTTTATCTTATTTTCCACATTGTGTGAAACAATAAGCATATTTGGAATGTGTGTCCTAACGAGATTTATGGATGATCTCATGGCTTTAGACTCAATAGTGCATTTTGATCCGCTCCTGGAGTCTGGGGAGGCGTCTCCTGTTATAGGTATCAACGTAGCTCGCAATGAGCAGTCGATACATTGCATAGGGTTCCCCGTGAGAATGAAACAAGCTCTTTTAAGAGAACTTGAGTGGTTGGGAAGTTTAGTGCAGTGCGTCACTGGGTCCATGACGTCTTGTCTTCAATACCGGTGTTACCTTAGTAACCGCCAGTAGATTATGAGTTGAACCCGGTTTCTGCCCTAAGGTTGAATATTTGGAGGGCTATTTCTTTTCACCCTTTCTCACTTCATTTCTTTTTCATTCTTCAACCCCCTCAGTGCTTACCGAGACTTCACCACTAGAACCTTGTTGGGTTTGTTCCAGTCCTAGCTCTATCTCAGTCCGCACTCTTCCCTTTCTCACATTACTCCTTTTTTCAATCATTCCTAAGGACTTCTAATCTATCTATGGATTGTCCCTGGGAAGATCCTTCCGGTTCTGGTGGATCATGGGAATTCATACCTAACCTTAACCATCCTTATAACTCCATGCATAAAGATAAATGGTCGGTCTTTGGTATAACTTCCACAAACGCCTTTTGCTCCCCCTCAATATGTGCTTCGATATTCGAAAGAGTTTAGCACATATGTGGGAGCACATTTATTTAGTCCAAAAGATCACATTTGATTATCAGATTTCATATTTAAATCACATTCTCTCCCCCGATTAAAAATTTCAAATCTTTCGAGATTTTTTATCTCAATTGATTTAAATAAATTAGAAAACGTTTTTGGGAGAGAAATGCGGTCAATTTTAATATTTTCTGATAAAAAGGAACTTTTTCTAGCTCCCCCTCAAAATGTGAGGGAGGTTGTTATGTGTCAGATTTGAAGAGTTTGCAAAAAATTTGAAGTTTTAACGAAAACTCTTTGAATATGTACTCATTCTGACACATAACCATCACAAATCGTTTTGTTGCATTTGTTTTGTACAAAGTGTGGGGAGTTTTGATGATACATAAAATTTTGAGAAATCACTCTCCCCCTCAATCAATGACGGATGTTAAAACTGAAATATTTTCATAAACTATTAACGTCATTGATTGAGTGAAAAATTTGTTATCAAACTTTTGAGTTCAATTTGATTTTCATTCAAAATTTCATGGTACCACCAAGTTTTGCACAAATACTTTCCGGAAAATTCATAGAAGGGAAAGTATTTGGCGATAAAAAAGAAGACTCCTCTTCTTTATCAAGAAATAATGCACTGAAACGTACATTAGATCGAGGAAACATGGATATAAAGTAATCCATGCCCAGGTGAACTTCACCCGGTAAAAGGAACAACAGTCTTTTTGGCGACGTGTTTTCCCCATTTTCAAAAGCGGGTTGCTATCTGAAGTAATAGCAAGCCATATTTTTGAAGTTCGGATTGTAGCCTGAGATAACTACAAGCCATAGTTTTGAAGTCCGGGTTACAGCCTGAAATGACTGTAAGCCATAATTTTAAGTTCGAGTTGTAGCCTAAAATGACTACAAGCCATAGTTTTGAAGTCCGGGTTACAGCCTGAAATGACTGTAAGCCATAATTTTAAGTTCGGGTTGTAGCCTGAAATGACTACAAGCCATAGTTTTGAAGAATGTTTTGAGAGACGACATGTTTTAGAAAAAAACTTTATTTGAAACTGAAAAACTCTTGCTCAAGCATATGTATGATTCCATGTCATTATTGAATGACATTTCTAGAAACGTACATAATATTGATTACACAAGAGACATGTCGTGAGAAGAATATATTTGTATTTTATATGATTTTTCAGATTTTTATGGTTTTTATAGGTTTTATATTTTTCTATTTTCTTTTTGGTTTTTAAAATATGTACAAAGGATATTAACCAAAATCATTACTCCTCAGCATCCAGACTTTTCTCCGCTTCCATCATTTGACATGCTGAAGAGTAACGTGAGCGCATTTAACCAGGGATTAATTCAGGCATTTCACTCTCCCCTAATTAGTGCTCTCCCCCAATCCTGACAACTTTTCTGATGAACACCCACAATAGAAGGAAGACTTTGGACGAACACCCATAATATGAAGAGGTCTTTTGATAACCAAATACATGCCGTCTTTAGTCTTCTAATCACATAGCGGAGAATGTAAAGAAGACTATAGACACGACCTACTTCGAGATTGCCCAATATGGAGGAACAGAATACCAACCATCTTCATCTCACCAAAAGCCTTCCAGTAACCTTACATATAACCCATCATCCCGCAGCGCACACATGAGACGATAACACCCAACCGAGAATAAAGAATAGACTGACGACTCGACCTTCTTCAGTCTTTAGTATAACACCAAAGTAACAAGTTGAACCACTGATCATCTATAGAATGTATCCATCCTTGGATATTAAGCCCTGATCACGTAAACCAGTTGTGCGTCCTTGATGTACACATTCTCTCTCCCCTAATGGTTACGATTAATCATACCATGAAGTAACAGTGAAACGTTAATACCAAGGTGACAAGTTGAACCACTGATCATCTCTGCAGCTTTTCAACACCGGAATACACGATTAAGCCCGATCACGTGAACCTTTTGTGCGTCCTTGGTGTACACATTTCTCTCCCCCATGATGGTTACGATTAATCGGAATCATCATCATTATGTGTACATGTAGCCTGGACTAGAAACCCTTTGTTACTAATTGAATCAGCCCGTGAGACGATGTCGATTAGCATTCCATGACCATGTTCTTCAACACCTTGATAGAGAGGAAGATGTAGTGTTGGAGAACCATGGTTTGCACGACTCCTGAACTGACGTATTCAGGAGTCGTATGACCATTTCTCAATCATCATCCAACATGCAGATTAATATTCACCCTTTCCCCCCTTCAAAAATTGCATATGCCAGCCAACTGCAATTTTTGATGATTGAACTAGTGAATATGAATACCATCAACGGTAGGAAGCTCCACTTGACGGTTCTTGAGGACTGACATGTTGTTTATGCACCCTTTTCCCCCCCCTCAAAAATTGCATATGCCTGTCGAATGCAAGTTTTGGTTGAATAAGTGAATAATAGAATACTCCAATATGCGCCGATCCACTTGAAAACAGAATAAGCACGGAAAGAGCATGAACTTGTTGATGAGAATGGCCATAAATAAGAAGATTCCTCTTCTTTTGAAGATAAAGTGCACTGAAGTGATGTCAGCAGACGTCATAATGTTGAAGTACGAGGCCTGCACTGAAGTGTACAGATGTCATCTCTCTCTTTTATAATTCTCTCTCCAAACTTGTTACCAACCCCATTATCATTCTATCGGCTCTTTGTCGTGACTACTGATGGAGAAAAACCCAATATGATGAACTTGAGACTGAAGTAAAATAACCCAAACTTGTGACTTAAGCTTGCACTAATGTGTGACAAAGAGCGGTGTAGAGAGTTCGTGCAACATCGAATCCCTAAGTACTCTATACTCTTCAACCAACCAACCATCAAGTATAAGACGTACATCACCTCTTGAATATCCACAACTTCATGTGACACTGAGCACTACAACGTAACTCCTTAAAGTGATAGTTATTTTGTGGCAATAGAGAAGAAGAAGCACAAAAATAACTAGATATCCAAGTCTTTGTCATTGTAACTGTTGAAAGCTCAAACAAGGATCTCGAAGAATCTTCATCCAACCACCCCGATATCTTCAGATACTAAGTACACGCACCCGTGAAATTTCACTTCAACCTCAAATAAATAATAATGAATTAACGCCGTAGTCACATCTTGTGGTTTAACTACCCAAATCTAGCCTCTTAGATGTTTTGAATGAGCTTTGGTAATGGTTTTATCCTGATCTTGTCAAACACACATAACCCCATAAAAACACACAACCAAAATGCCATGAAGAATGTCAAACTCATCCAATACATGAAGTAAACCCATTATTCTTCTTTTGACGTTGCAGCCGTAGCACCAGAATCAATTAAGATCCGGAAATGCATTTTACTTTGTTCTGGATAGTTCCATCTTCATTGGTAGAAATTGTGTCTCTAGAAGTGCCCATCAGAAATGGTCCTTCATCAATTGATTTCAGACTATTTTCTCCATTCTCCTTCCCTTTGACAATAAAGTCAAAATCATTATGACCACGATTCGTAATCAATCTTATCGAGCATAGGAGGTCGGGGATCGGACCCAGCAGGTTGAATGTCATCAGTTGAAGCCGTAGTTGTCATGATGTAGTCTTAAACGGGATTTTACAATTCTAGTGACTTAAACCGAGAAATCGATTCTTTCCCGGGATTTTACTAAAGTCAACAGAAGAAACCAAAAGACGTAATATGCGGAATAAACTTAGAATGAGAACTTAGATAAGTCGCAATTAGCACTAAGTGTCAAGTCACAACAAGTCAAGTTACAATAGATCCGATCGTAATAAGTCAAGTCGTGAAGATTAACTCACAACGTCAAATTACAATCAGATTAATCGAAACGACTTAAGTTGCAACAATTCACCAAGCACAAGTAGTTAACAAATCATCAAAAAGACTCAATGCTTAGTCACCACAATACAAGAGCTAACCGCTGGAAATATAGGTGACCGCTGAGTTGAGCCAAACCGCTGGAGGTTGACCTTAGATCATCAAAGTTCACGTTTCTCCCCCAATGATGGTTTCGAGCTTTCGGAAGCATCATTTGACGTGTACGACCATATACCCGAGAGGCTCTTGTGAGGTATCATTGACATTCTCGTATTTGTTGGCTTTTGCTGTGACTACCTGGGTTAATAACCATGTACCACGATCTCATGATGACGTATATTACATAAGTCCCTCAACTTATACTTGTGCTAAACGCGCGACTCAAGACGGTGTATACCATATACCACAACATCAAACATATATGAGTATCCAACCACCTGAACTATCCTCAACTACGTGAGACACTTAAAGTGATAGTTACTTTGTTTATAAAGAGAAGAAACACAAAAATAACTAGATAGTCCAGTCTTCATCACGGACAATAAACGCTCAAACAAGTTATCTTCGTGCAGTAGAAAGAAAGAAACGAAGATGCAGAAGCGCACGAACTTGTGAAATACAACCTCAATTCTAATCCCGTAGTATATAGAGCAAGCCCCGTAGTCACATAAACGTTTCAATTTAAAAAAAAAAAAAAAAAAAAAAAAAAAAACAACTAGCCATTGACATGTGAAATGAATCTTGATACGGATTAAGTCTCCATATGAATTTATGAAGTCCATGTCCAATCAATCTTCAGTCCAATGAATAGTCCAAATTAAATCAAACAACCATTTTATAGCCTTAAATTCAGATAGCCAAAATCCAATATATCACTAAATACAAAATTTGGCTAATTCCATTAAATACTTAAATGTTCGGCTAAAATGATTACTCGTTTATCACCCTGTTTATTACATAAATTACATTAGCGCCAAATGAGACTAGTAACAAACAAGCCCAACCAACGATTAAGTCCAACCATTATGATAACTTGTTTCACCCCAAGAGTTTGATGACATGGCCCAAACAATATACAACCTGATCCAATCCCAACACCCCTAATTATACGGGTATAAGAATACCCTAACCCTCATTTGATAACCCTGATTGCAAACTTAGTTAAGTCCGCCCCCATCATTTTCTCATCCCATCAAACGTTTCTCATCACCAAAGTTGTCATCTCCCATCTCATCAAAATAATCAAAACGGTCAAAACTCAATAAAATCTCATCATTATCATCAATCGACGACACATTCAAAAACACAAAACGTAGCCCCACCGAACCCATGTAATAGAACTGTTTTGGCTTCAAGATCTTGAATGGTCTCAGGTAGGTTTATTGTTTTGTTATTTTCATTTTGTTTCTGTGTTTGTGAACGAACCAAGGTTAGATTATAACAAGTTTGTTACAAATCTTTTCCTTTTAGTTCGAATATTATTGAAGTATAATCTTCAAAAAAAATATGGTCGATGATGCGTTTTTCTTTGTTCGTGTGTTTAAGATTAGCAAAAGGTCATCTCACTGTTTTTGTACCACACGAAAAACAAAGAAAGCAAGCTGAGATCTTTGAAAAACTTACTTTTCAGTTTTATTC